>WOGR01009046.1:0-11531 GCA_015342045.1 Leptinotarsa lineolata | reverse complement strand
AAAACCAGTTGCAATAAGTCAATCTTCGGTTGTGATCGTTATCGTAAAGATATTGGTGTAGTTGGTACTTGAATGATCGATAATTATATTTGTGAAGAATTCTCCAACAGACGAATAACTTATATCACACTCAGAAATAATCCGTACAATTCACTTCAACATAGGCCAACACGTTCACTTCTTTTTCTTCACTGACGATGAAATTATTGACATTTTCTTCTGGTACATTTCGCATTTTTCTTTCCAGTTTTGGAAAATAATGCCGATTGGGATGGCGACGATAAGGAAACCTCTGAGCATAAATTCTAGCTGCATCAGTTGCATTCTTTTTTGTTTATCCGTAAATTAGCAACATGTCAATTATCTCGTTTCTAGTATAATTTGCTATATGTAATTATAAACTACACATTGAATAAATTTTTAAAAGTGACAGCATATTCATTAGCCCATTTATTTAGTTAGTCCTAGCAACAGCTTCAGTTGTTTGTCACGGATAACTAGAATAACAGGACTTAGTGGATAAGTATACCGAATACGTATTATTTGTTATTAGGTATGATCGTTCCTTGCAATTATTCAAATAGGTAGACAATTGAAAAAGTTTGATCCAGCGTATGAAGTAGTTTTTTCATATAAACTAGTTTTGTATTGTTTGAGCCTTATTAATTCACCTTTTTGTGGAATAACTGTACTGTTGCGAAGTTGTTTAGATGCTATTTTCATTTTTCTTTATATATATTAGACAATTGATATATATGTAAAGTGCCGGAAATGTTAATATACCACTTTTTATAAAAGTTGACCTACAGGATTCATTCCACTTTAGGTCGAAAATCAAAAGTATGACCCGTTTTTGTAAAACAAAAATTAGATTGATATCGCTATTTTCCCATAAAGTTATATTGTACGATAAAATAGAGTTGGTCAAAGCATAATATATGTCAATTATGGACTTTCTATCTAGAGTTCCTTCAATTTGTAACATAGCATGAAAATTGTTTTGATATTTTTACACGTATGCTCGATATGTGTCTTATAGTTGAGATTATGATCGACTCAAGTTCCCAAAAATTTTGTAGATTCTGATGGTTTGATGGACTCATCATTAACAAAAACATTCAAAGAAAAGTTTTGTAACTTTTTTCCAAAAACTGAATCAATACTGTTTTGCTTGCATTTACAATATTGTTGGAATTACAACACGCTATGAAAAGATCTGCAACACTATTCAGTTTCATTTGGAGTTCGAGCTTCTTCAGCTATAGATGTGTCATATGCATATAAAATCATCATTTTAGTCCTAACTTGTATAGGAAGGTCATTAATGAAAAATAAAAAAATCAGTGGCCCTAAAATTGAACCTTGCGGAACTCCTAGTTCAACATCATAACATTCAGACCTGGTGTCATAGAGATTCAAATTTATTTTTCTGAAACTAAGGTAAGACATCAACCAAGTGTGAAAAATTTCCTCTAAATCCAAGAGTATACAATTTGTTGCTAAAAATATTTCCAAATCTATAGAGTCAAAGGCCTTGGATAAATCGATGAAAAGTGCTCCAACGTACATACTCTCATCAAATTGACTATAAATATATTCTAGGAACGAGATATCGGCACTCTCCGTGACCACTTTGACATTCAGTTTTATATTTTTCTACGAATGAATAATTTTATCATAAATAATGTAATGCTTATTACACTTGGAATATTAATTGGTCAATAATTTTCTAGGAGTAGATGATTTCCTTTCTTGTACAAATCAGTAGGTTCGGAAAATGTCCTTTTATTACGGATAAATTGATAAGGTAACTAAGCGGTTTGACAATGTGATGAGCTATTTCTTTAATGATATCTGTTTGCAAACCATACAGATCTCTTATTCTACAGCAGTGGTGTGCATTGAAATATCGTTTTCAAAATATGTTTTTATATTATCAGACACGGCTTTTGAAAAATATTCAGCAAATGCATTTACAACTTTCTGGGGATCATCCACTTCTTGGTTATTGATGGTTATTTTTTGAACATTATTTTTGATTGAAATTTTTCCTCTCCTCTCAGAAAATTTTCGAAACTGATTTTTGTTTTTCACTTATTTTATCTACTTTATTGATTTCATGTTGAAAGTACATATTTTTCGCGTTACTTATATTTGTTCTATGTTGTTTTTTTAGTTCATGATACTTGTCTATTAATATTTTGTCTTTGGTATTATGCGCAATGATTCCAGTTTATTTGTTGAGTATGCTATATTCTTGTTCACCACTTGAGACCTCATCTTCAATATTCCCTGTGCTCTTCTCGGTTCATTCATAAAATCATCTCTTTTTTTATAATCTTTTTTCAATATCAATCTCTTCCATTAGTTCTTTATAACTAGCTTATATTGCTTCCTTTCCAAGCAGCTCTGGTGAAAAATTCCAAAACATTCTTCAGAAATATTTTTAGATAGATACATTGGCTCATCTTTAGAAATAAAAAAGTTTGGTGAAAGGCCTATATAGAACACTAACTAGCAGAAAGAAATTAAAACACTCATTGTGCATCAGAGACAGAGAACAATCTACAATGGTTGTCCATTAGAAAATTGAAAGATATATATATATCACAGAAAAGTAGGTGATAGTATTCTGTGCATATACATCGAACTAAATGATATGTGTTCTACAATAACTTCAGAATGTGCCATAAATTACCCAGTGACATAAAAATTACACTACAATTTAAAAAAATATTGTGAATGTGAATGAAATATTTATTGTTTTTCATAACATCTGTTGAATTTGTCTAGAAAGTTAATTGTATAATACACTATTTCAGAATGTTTTATTGATAAATTTAAAGATTTGATGGGTAGTCTATTAATTTCGTCAGAGTATTATTGTTATTGATTTTTTTCTGGCCTTTTTAGGAATAAAGAAAGTTAAGAAAAATTGTCAAACATTTCTATATTTCTCAAAAGGCTAGTTGGTTGCAGAAAACTTTTGAAACAAAATAAATTACATCCATTGAAACAAAATTGTATTTATACTTTTAAGTTTATCTTCTTTTATAAGGTAATGAGAGAGTTACTATATGATTATGCTCGTAGCAGAATCTTTGTGTGCTTTAGTAACTGCAAAGAATGTTATGGAAATTTGTAACAGGACATCAATTACTTTATGCTATAGAGGGTATACTTACTATACAGAACTCAAAATTGTAAGTCATCCCAATTAATTTTTCAACGACTGTTTTACATAATGATTTTTTTTTAACAAAACTACATTCTAGAATCCCATTTTGAAATGTATGGCTTGTTCATATACTTGAGAGCCCTGGAGATGAAAGAATAAAGTTTCGAAACGTCAGAAATTTAGCAATTGGTTTTCTTCTATAGTTCGACCGAATTCCCGCCAACTTGACAATCGAAATCATATTCAACAGTCGCCATCCTATTCAACTATCCTTGTATAATTGGTATATTATACTTGACTCTACTAATTTTTATAATGACTCTGGATGCCCTCTTTGTCAGTTCGATTTATTTTATTTACTCTAGTTATGGGACGGTAGCGGTTGGTTGGCGTGAGTGGTTTGTTCTATCAATCTGATACTGTGGTTCAAGCCGAGAGGCCGGACGATCAATTTTCACCACACATCGTCCAACCAATGCTAGGAATCGCTCGTTAAAATGCAAGACCTCGTTAACGCTGAGCTCACAGCTCCGACTGCTGAAGGTTGTCGGTCGTATGGGGGCCACAGCTGGTTAACAGAAAAACAGATTTTTGTTTAACAGCTTGCTATTGTCCAATTTGCCAACCTTTTTGACGAGTGTATGACAAATATAATTGTAAAATTTTTAGTTTGAATTGATACAGTTTTCAATAAATCGAAATCTACATAATGTAATAAGGAAGATTTAACATCATTCCTTCAAATATAATTTATTTATTTATTCAACGGGTAACCCCCAAATTTTATACAATATATATTTACTTTAGAAAGAATCTATACAGGGTGTAACATAAGTACGCTTGAATATTTAAGTGACGAGACAATTTTAAGAAAAAAGTCTATATAAACTTGTATCCGAAAATGGTTCGTTTCGGAGATACAGGGTGTTGAAATTGAAGTTTTCTGTTCGCTCTTTGAAATTAACTCTTGCAAAAAATAAGTTATTTGCACGAAATTCGGTACCCGGGGTTTTTTGACGTGGGAAATCATAATTTCGTATTATCATGTAACATCTAGAGGGCGCTGCGTACGCTGTCATTATTTATTTCAAATTGCCCTAACTTTTTTGACAGTGAACTTTTAGTACTTTTCATGAAAAAACCTAGTTCCCACACCTTTTCCAAGTAAAAAAGGTACACCTCCTCAACAACGCTGGAGGTGATCGTTTTCGAGATATTTACATTTTTCTATATCGAGGCACATTACTTTATAGCCAAATTTGATTTCAATAATTTTTGTCACTCTCCGCTTGCAAATTAAGTTAATTAAATCGAGTAGGCTATGAAAGTTTGTTTATAAAAATAGAATTTCACTATCACATTTTCAACTATTAATTGACAAATTCACAGTTCGGAGTTTATAAAGTGATTTTTTGGTACCACGCCCGACTTTTCGAATGCTGAAATGGTTTTTGCATACGGCTTGGCTGATGGAAATTTAAGCGAAGCCAGACACATCTATCAGGAAAGGTATCCCCAACGCGTGACTCCTTGTGCAGCGACATTTGCGAATCTTTTCCGGCGACTTTCCGAATCTGCAAGCTTTGAAACAAATTCTGCAGTAAGACGGCCACGGACTATAAGAACTGTAGAATTGAAAGAGGCGGTCCTTGAAAAAATTAGTGAACATCCAGAGACAAGTACAAGAAAAATTAGTCAAACTTTAAATGTGAGTCACATGACAGTTTACAGAATTTCGAAGGAACATCAATTATATCTTCATCATATTCAGCGTGTCCAGGCACTTACGCTACGTGATTCCCAACCACGTATCGATTTTGCTCAATGGCTTCAAAGAAAAGTCGAGCAACATCCGCAAATTGTATCGAAAATCCTCTATAAAGATGAGACTAATTTTTCAAGAAATGGTATCATGAACTTTCATAACAACAACATCTGGGCGGAAGATAACCCACAAGAAAAAGTATCATGAACTTTTATAAAAACATCTGGGCGGAAGATAACCCATACGTGATAACGCATTTCCAAGACATATTCTCTTTTAATGTATGGGTAGGCATGATTGGGGATTATTTAATTGGACCCTATTTTCTCTCCTTACCTTTGAATGGAGATGCTTACCTACATTTTTTGGACCTTCCCAACTTATGGAAGATGTTCCCATTGGTCTCCGAAATCACTCTTTGTTTATGCACGATGGAGCTCCTGCTCATTTTAGTGTGATAGCAAGAAATTTCCAGACGTAGCATATCCCCAACGATGGATAGGAAGAGGAGGCACTGAGCATTGGCCCCCAAGGTCACCGGACCTCAATCCCGTCGATTTTTCCTTTTAAGGACACCTAAAATCACTAGTTCATGCCCCATTGAAAACGAGGAAATGTTGAGGGATCGCATCATAGCTTGCTGCGAAACGATAAGATATTCCGGGCATTTTTCAACGGGTGCGGAATTCTTTGATGAGGAGAGCAGAAGCTTGTATTACTGTTGAGGGTCGTCACTTTGAACAATTGTTGTAATAGTCGTTTCGTTCAATTTTTATATGTTTATTTTCCTATAACATAGTACTTCTCCGAATTGTTTTTTTTACAAACTTCGAAATGTAGCACTTTCTAATTGAATAATTGAATTTGTCAATTTTCTATTATTTGGATTGAATAAGCAGTTCGATAATGCTCAGTTTAGAAGAAGTCTGTACGGGTATACTGCGTATAAAGTTTGATGAAAATAACTAAAATTGCAAAAAACCTATGACAAAAACCTACCATGTTTTGAAAAATTTCAACAATATGTATTTCGAAAACGAATCATTTTATTTTATTGGAAAAAGTTGTTTATTTTGAGGAGATCCACCACATACTTAGTTTTTGTAATGTTCTCAGCAACTTCACTTTGCGCCCTAGGAGCTAAGTAATATGCATCGATATAGAAAATTGTAAATATCTTGAAAACGATCACCTACAGCGTTATTGAGAAAGTGTACCTTTTTTACTTGGAAAAGGTGTGGGAACTAGTTTTTTTCATGAAAAGTACCAAAAGTTCAATGTCAAAACAGTTAGAGTAATGTGAAATAAATAATGACAGCGTACACAGCGCCCTCTAGATGTTACATGAAAATTATTACGAAATTATGATTTCCCACGTCAAAAAACTCCGGGTACCCAATTTCGTGCAAATAATTCATTTTTTTGCAAGAGTTATTTTCAAAAAGCGAACAAAAAAATCAATTTCAACATCCTGTATCTCCGAAACGAAGCATTTTCGGGCACAAGTTTATATAGACTTTTTTCTCAAAATTATCTCAGGAATACGTCACTTGAATATTTTAATGTAATTATGTTACACCCTGTATACCAACTTACATTTGAATCCGTTGAGACGTTTGGGTGTGAAAAAGTAAAAAGTGTAAATACATATTACATTCATCCATCCGTTAGAACTTTACGCATTTATAATATAAGTAGGAGTAGGATTAGTAGGATTACCAATGTATTTCATGCTAATCCTTTCAGTTTATTTTTTGCTGAGGTTATTCAATATCACATAAATGAGTACCTATTGATTGACTGAACCTCTTATATTAACGTACAGCCGAAGCTACTGAACCTAGAATCTTAAAATATGCAGGTAAGTTCTTTGTATAGCGTAAATAAGCATCAAGAAAGAGAATCAGGAATTTCCACCCCCCAAGGGGGAAAATAGAGGTTCGAAGATTGTATTGAATTTCGTCAGTTTTGAAGTTGAAAACCTGAATTTTTTGGGTTGATAAAAAATATTGTAACTATTTCTTTAAAATGGTCTGTCACGAAACCAAATGTGACAAACAAAATTCTACGCGGGCGAAGCCGCGGGCAACAACTAGTATGTTTAAAATACTATAAATTGAACTGCAGTTTTATATTATTTCAACTAAATTATTCAGAAAAATGTGTTTCAAATCAAAATAATTGAGTGGGTATGAGCCGATAATTCATTGAGGGGTTTCAAAACAGATTTATCCTAGTTGGGAACAACCCTTGACCGTAAAAGGAACATTCTTTTCTATAGCTGTGTCACCAGTTAACTGTGTTCCAATTCATGATTGCATAACAGTTTTTACTATTGTAGTCTAAATATTTTTCATTTCAATAATTTAATTCTTAATTTTTTCGGTGACCTTTAGCAAACATCAGATACACTCATGAAATGGCTAATTAAGAACTCTCTATTAATAACAAATAGACAAAAGTCGAAGCTGATTCTGATGAAATTGATTTTCTGTTCCATCAAGAGGTAATGAATGAACAGATAAAGAGTCTGCATTGCGATTTAAATGTTTATAGCAACTTATGAATTTGTTTTTGGACACTTTGTAACCACATTTGTGAGTGAATCTTATTGTTCTCTATCAAAATTCTTTATTTTCAAGATTGTCTTTTGATAGCAGTTGAGTGGTCCAGCCTAGCACTACTGATGAGACCCTGACAGGTCGAGCTATCTAGTTGGATCACGAGCTCTCAGGCTCTGGATTCATACAGGAATGTTATTTGATAGTGCCACAAAATAACAAACATATTTCATATGTGGAAAATATTTCTCATTGGTTAATAACATATTGGAAACAGTTCAAATTTTTTTTGTTCAATTGGAGTGTGATTTTGTCTTGCACAAATGAATTTTCAAAGGTTATGTATATTGTTGAGGGGAAGTTTGAGAAGACATAATTAATTCATGTCAGTGCTATTCACTTCCATTTATCTTTGCTCAGGAAAACCACTGCCTCAGAATCAAACTACTCGGGGATTGTTATTACTGCGTATCAGGGCTGCCAACTCCTAGATCGGACCACGCTCACTGCTGCGTGGAAATGGGACTGCACATGATCAAAGCTATCAAAGACACAAGAAATAAAACTCAGGTAAGGTTAGCAAAATCAGCATGATTTGTCTGCATAATTACCTTCATAATTTTTTGGGAAAGAAAGTTTTTGGCTTTCTACTACTCCATCTTGATACAAAAAATGTGGGAATCTTCCAAAAAATTAAACACTCCTAAAAAAATATAACTCCTTCAATTTATACTTTCATAATATTCATACAGTGTGACATTGATATAAGGATTGTACATTGTGTTGCAACCAAACCGAATATTTGCCGTTTTTGTAAAAAAGTTGTGATGCAGTCCATTTTTTTGTTATTTTTAGACATTCAAATGTTATTAGTGTTAATTAGTATCAATCAGTATTTTCATTCAGCTTGTAACAACGTAGGTTTCTTTCAACAAGTAACAACACTGTGTAGGAACTATACATACGAAAAGGGGTGTGGTGCAACCTATTGCCTTTCTCATATTGTCCCCCAAGACGCAACAATAAATGAGATCAATATCACAAACTTAAAATGACATCCTCTCTCTCTCCCTCTCTCTCTTTACAACATGGGAGCTAGTGAAAATCCAAACTGACTCACGATACTCTGTAGGTCCTGATACTCCCTCTCTGGAACGGTATCAGTGTACAAGGGTAGCTAATTGTTATAAGTGTCACAAAAGCACTAAACACGTTTTTAAATTGTCACACTGTATGAAAACGAATATGATCAATTTTAATTAAATTTAAAAAAATTGACATTTTTTATTTCGCCATTCAATGTGATGGCATATTTTATGCAATTCATTCATGGTTAAAAAATTGTTACGGGTTCAAATGAAAATCAATTTCCAGATACTTTTGTATGAGTGATTTATTCCAAATGGCAACTTATCCAAATTTGAGGATTTTTATTCTGTGCTACTGACAATTTTGATGAAAGTTAACAAGTATAATTGAAACATGGATCATTTGCCACTTTCAGATTGATTATACTGATGAGTTTAGAATAATCTACACATTCGTGGATGAAAGCTAGATGCTTCTCTCATATCTTCATTTATAATATTCTCATAGCAAAATTGAATTATATGACATTTCCTATTCACTTATTACCAGTTGAAAGTTACTTCAACAAAAACTACATAACCCCATTTATTCCTTCAACAAATAAGTCGTTAAAGTGTATTTCCAGTTGCATGCATTATTTTTACTTTTATCAACTCGGGTCTGAACTTTGAAAATAATTCAAGCAAATTCTCTATTTTTGAGTCTGTGAAAACTATTAACTGAACAGGAAATCAATATAGCATACAAGACTAATGACACTTTAGGGAGACACATAAAAAACATCGACAAGGACAACAAATCGGGCATCTACAAGCCAAAATGTGGGACATGCCCTGAAGTTTATATTGGAAGAACATCTAGAAATTTCAAAATCAGAGTCTCCGAACACAAGAAAAGTTTTGAATCGAAGAAAACTAATTCAACCTATCATGCCATCTGTCGGAAAATAATCACGATTTTGAAATGAACTAAGTCGTACTAGATACAGAAAATAAAGGATATAAAATGAACCTGCTGGAATTCCTGAAAATTAATTAACGTGAACAATAGAAATTCCTATTGAACGACCAACAAGAAGTTAATATCTCACCACTTTTTGATTTATTTTTATGAAAAAGTTTTTAGAATCAGTCTAATCATTAGTATCAATAACTTTTACCTGCATTGTATCTGCTGTATATTTATTCTTATAACTACCTGCCAATTGTATATATTACGTTGTGAAGTAGTGTAGAGAGCCAGTCCTACTGAGGAAGTGACTGTTATAGTAGAGATCGTATTGGAAATGATTTCTATTTTGTAAAAATTTGTAGTTATTATAATAAATAGTAAAACCTTCAAGTCTGTCGTAGAACAACTTTTGTTTCTTCTTTAACCCTGCTCTATCCTTCAAGAGATCATTTTGCATTATTCTAGCCCCTAATAGGCTTGCTTGAAAATTTTCGAAAAGTAAAAAATTAAATTCAAAGATGAAACTGAACCCTTTACAAAGCAATAGCAGCATTTCATCAATAAAGTTGAAAAAATATTGCCCACATTTACAAATGATTCATCTATGAATTGTCCAGACATTACAAATCCGATAAGACTGTCAATGTTATTGTTATTTCAGTTGTGCTGTGTTTCTTTATAATTCGGGAACTAATGAAAACATAAACATCCCAATAACATTCGTTCATCGATACAAATTATAACTTGAAATATCTAGCTATGTCTGTCTGAACAGCTAGATACCAATGGAAAAAGTGATTCAAGATGAAGTTTTATAACGGGGGTTGCCTTTTATATTTTGGGATTAGAAAACAAAAACAAATATTAATCATCGAATATCACTTCATTGTTTTTCGAAATATTCCCCATGAAGATCTATACACTTCTGGATGCGTTTGAACCAATTGTCGAAGCACTTTTGTCACTCTGATTTAGGTATCTCCAAAACATGCATTCTGAATGTAGCAACCGCTTCTTCAGGTGTCGAAAAACGTTGACCTCTCAGTTTGTTTTTCACGTACGGGAATAAAAAGAAGTCATTCGGTGCCAATTCAGGACTATACGGCAGCTGACTCATCAAATCGATGTTTTGGGTGCTCAAAAATGCAGTTGTTTGAGCCGATGTGTAAGAGCTCGCATTGTCGTGATAAAGAATGATCCGGTTGGTATTCCTGATTTCTTGGAAGACAACTGGCAAACAAATGGATGTGTACCACTCACTGTTCTGCGTTGTTCTAGTGGTATGGTTGCGACATGTCCAGTTTTTCCGAAAAAACAGGCGACTATTTGCTTGGAAGTGCTTCGTGCGCCGAACAACTTTTGTTGGATTTGGCTCATCTTGAAACACCCTCACTTTCGGGCTCATACGCGTAAATCCACAATTCATAACCTGTCACGATGTCATAGACGTGTTTCGAAGCACCGTGATCTTATTGTTTGAGCATTTCCTTCGACCAATCGACACGAGCCTTTTTTTGAGCGATTGACAAACTGTGTGGGATCCAAAACGAAAAAAATTTTTTGACAGTCAAATATTTATGCAATATTGAATGTATGCTGGTCCCACGAATGCCTAAGGTTGGCTCAATCTCACGATAGGCACATGACGATCTTGCAATATCGCGCACAGCATCAATGGTTTTTGGAACAACAACTGATTTTGGACGACCTTTACGAAATTCGTCTTGGAGTGAACTACCACCACGATTGAATTCATCATACCATCGATAAACACTGATCCTTGATGGAGCTTCATCGCCAAAAATTGAATTAAGTTCATCCATGCACTGTTGCTGAGTTAATCCACGTCGAAAGTTGTGAATAATCGCACGAAAATGTACGATTTAATTCCTTTTTTGGGCCGAGATGAATCTTTTGAGTTACTGTAAAAAACACAAATAGCGCTCGTATGTCAAAACGTTCTGAGTACGTATAACCTCAAAAATGT
>WOGR01009045.1:0-11531 GCA_015342045.1 Leptinotarsa lineolata | reverse complement strand
ACGATATTTGTCGTGGAGTTTTCAGCTCCTGGCGAGACGAATATCGTCCGAAAAGAGGAGGAAAAACGGATTAAATATCGAGATTTTCTCTTTGAACTCCGCAGGCTATATCCAGACCACTCTGTCGAGATGGTTGTTTTGGTTATTGGAGTCCTTGGTAGAATGATGCCCTCTCTACTCTCGAATATCAAAGTCATACCGGCTTGCCGCACTAAGGCAGAAATCTCATCCGGACAGATACAGAAGGCTGTCATTCTTGGCTCACTACGCTTGCTCGGGGCACATGATTCTCGGACCCAATGATCACTTCCCCCACGTTGTGGGTAGTGGTCGTTGGTTGATAATGCTGGTGCGTCCTCCAGAATATATCGGGGCTTCGCGGGATAGGGCCTGACCAGCGCATACTACGGTGTGAAAAAATAATAATAAAGTAGTCCTTCTCAACCACCAAAGCGAAGCGATATTAGTCGTGGACTATCGAGACGAATATCATTCGAAAACAGGAGAAAAAACGGATAAAATATCGAGATTTTTTCTTCGAACTCCACAGTCTTTATCCAGACTACTCTGTCAAGATGGTTGTTCTGATTATTGGAGTTCTTGGTGAAATGATGCCCTCTTCAGTCTCGAATCTCTAGAACATGCCGGCTTGCCGCATTAAGGCAGATATTTCATTCGGACAAATGCAGAAGGCTGTCATTCTTGGCGCGCTGCGTTTGCTTATGGCACATGATTTTCGGACCCAATGATCACCTTACCTACATTGTGGGAAGTGGTAATTGGTTTATAATGCTGTCGTGCCCTCCTGAATGTATCGAGGCTTTTGGAGATGGAGCCCAACCAGGGCAGCTTCAGTATGAAAAAAACCAATCAAAATAATAATAATTATTTCAATAATATTCATTGACGAACAAACCATAAGTAAATGCCAATTTCGCATTGTGAATACATTTTTCAGTGACATTCCTCAATACTCCTGATATCAATTTCAGGGATTTGCGAAGGGAATGAAATTCAGACATAAGCCCAAAAAAATACTGCCAGCCTAAAGGTCAGAGGTGGTGTTGGGATACGTCTAACGCGAATTTCGTATTGATATCATCTATTTGCAGAGTGGATGACGTGGTGATCTACCCTCATTCAATCAATACTTTCGAACAAATGATGTTCGTGAAGTTTCAAATATTTTCAGAGTGTGCAAGAAGTTTTGGAGCTAAATTTTACGTTCAACTTCATCAAAATTCGACCTGACCGTTAGTGTAATGTTTGTAAGCTTCCAAAAATAATAGCACTCATCCTTCAGGAAGGGATATATTGTTCGAAATGAATAGCGTACAGGTCACAATCGATTTTTACAATCGTATTACCACTTCCATAAAGCATGCACGAAGGAAGACTCAAAATGATGATCTCCAGCATATTCGGCACGTGCAGGTGCCCAAGGATCTGGCAGATCAGGTTGCGCTATGAAATATTGAGCACTAATGATTGTTCATGTAGAGGGAGATATTTTGATACATTACACCACCTCACACCCAAAACAAAACATAAATAAATAAAACAATTACCTTGTGGAATTAATATCTAAATCTATCTGGTTCCTTTCTGTTTCGTACAGGACGCGTATATGAGGCGCTTGTTAATGACAATGGTGGTGGCTGCTTGTTAACATTACTTACTTCAGTTTCCTCAGGCAGTGATTCATTGTCATTTGTAGATGCTTCAGAAATATCATTTTCAAGTAGACATTCATCATCCTTATTATTATTCTTGTTGTTAACAGATAAATATTCCGAAGAGAATCTCACATTATCAAAGTCATGAAAATCTGTCAATTGATTGTCAGTAGGAAACGTTGTTTTAATTTGATTTAAATGTCGCTTCCAAATTAAATTAGTTTCTAGAGGTTTTACAAGAAAAATATTTTTCCCAAGATTTTTGTGACTGTAGCTTTACATCAAGATGATTTTACATACCGATAATCTTTGGTTATCACAATATCTCCTACGGACAATAATAGACTTCTTCTGTTCCTATAATATTTTTTGTTTCTTGCTTGAGCTTAGTACAAATTTTTTTATATATTTTCCAACCACGGGGCTCTCTTCATTATTTTGCAATATCAATGGTTCAATTAAATCAAGACGTGTTCTCAACGCTCTACCCAAAAATACTTTAGCGAGAGTTTCTCCTAACGAACAATATATTGCGATAAGTCAACAAAAATTTGGATAATGATAAATTGATGTTTTTATTGTCAGTTTCTTTCTTCAAGTAGTTTTTCACAGTTTTTACGCTGTTCTCCGCAGCCCCGTTACAGTGTGTTACCATATCTAGCAAACACTTCCATAATTCAGCTATAGTAGCAGTTGAAATTACCGAGGCTATAGGAAAAACCTCAATTCATTTTCTTGGTCAACGTTCTACTTGCGAAACAGATAGGTCTCTCCACCCCGTTCTCGTAAACGTGAGAAATAATTGCCCCAATGCCGTAATCTGAACTGTCCACTATTGAATTAATATTCAGATTTGGATTAAAATGTGCTAATACGGAGTCAAATGCTAGTATACTCTCCATTTTACAAAACGCTTCGCTGCAGGCCTTAGTCCAATTCCAGGTAGAATTTTTTCTAACAATGCATGTAATGGATACAAAACATCTGGCATGTTCGGAATAAATCTATTATAATAATTCATAATAACTCCGAGAAAAGATTTCAATTGGGTAACATTAGTAGGTTCTGGTATGAGTTCGATGGCTTAAATCTTTTCGGGACATTTATGTAACCCATGTCTATTAATAATGGAGCCTAGATAGGCCACAGATTCAGAAAAAAAATGCGCATTTATTTTTTTAACGGTAAGGCCTACATTTTGTAAAATGTCCAAGGCTTTATGTAAATTTTCAATATGCTCCTTCTTGGTTCGGCCTGTAATCAGAATGTCGTCTAGAAAAATCGCAGTACCTAGCAAATCAATGAAAATTTGTTCCATAGCCCTTTGAAACTGTGAAGGTCCTGACGAAACTCCATACAGAAGCCTATGGTACATAAAAAGACCCTTATGGGTACTTATCAATGTATATTTTTATGAAATTGAGTCTAGCAATATCTGTTGATGTGCCTGACTCATGTTAATCTTGGAAATTTGTTTTCCACCTTGTAATTTACTGAAAAGATCATCAATCTTCGGAAGAGCATATTTATCCGCTTGAATGTGTGGATTAATAGTTATTTTGTAATCGCAGCAGATTCGAACACTGCCATTTTTTTGCACTGGGACTATTGGTGTATCCCAATCGAAAAATTCTATTGGTGATATGATACCATCATTTACTGATTTTTGTAATTCTGTTTTCACTTTTTCTCTCAAGGAAAATGGTAGTGATCTAGGCTTATGAAATCTTGCTGGAGCGTCCGTAGGAATGTTTAATTTCAATTTAAATTTATCAAATGTGCCTAAACGATCAGAAAATATGGACGTATATTTATTTTTGTACTATATTTTCAAGTATGTTATCTTCGACATAATTGATTTCTTTGAAACCCATATTATAATTTCTAATGAAATTTCTCCCTAGCAAGGCTGGGCAATCATTATTCATCACATAAAATTCTAAAAGTTTGACTTTATTGTGAAACTCAACCTCCAAATTAACTTTTCCCTTTGGTTGAATTTCATTCCCAGAATAGTTCTATATTGTTAAAGCAGCAGGCTGCAAGGGATAATGTTTGAAATGACTCTCATACATATTGAATGGTAAGACTGAAACGGCCGCTCCTGAATCCAATTCTAATTCAAAAATCTTATTTTCTATACCAATTTCAATATAAATAGGTACATCCTTATCGCTTAGTAAACAAAGAACCGGAGACTCATTTTCTGACATTTCATTTTCTAGTACTCTTGAATTTCTATTTGTTCTTTACATACCGCTCTGAGGTGTCCCCTACCATTACAACCAGAACAAATATAATCCTTGTAAGGGCACGAATTTGGAAAATGTCCTCTTCCACAACGGAAACACTTCACTTTTGCCTTTTCACTAGCACTAGTATTTGCGACACTTTCTCCTCTACATTGTGTAGATTGTCCCCATGAAGAATAGCGGCTTTGATTTCCTGACCGGGCGGTTCTTACATTCTGCCGGTGATCTCTCCGTGAATTTTTCCCAAGATGGTTTATTCCTACGTCTTCCACCAGCGCCGGCTCTCTTTTCACGTCCGTTTCCATCCTAGACTGTTTGATTCCCTCGATTGCAGCTTCTTCGATTAGAGCCATAGCCTTACTCAAATTTGCATCAACTTTCAGCGCCAATAAGGTATTCTTCACTTTTCCATCATTATATCTTGTTATAAATATATCTGTTAGTTTTGTGTCTAACTGTGTTCCAAATTGACAGTTGCTGGCCAATTTTTTTAGTCGTACTGCCGAATCTTGCACCGATTCATTTTCGAGTTTATGTGCTGAGTAATACTTAGCTCTCTCTACCCACTCATAACCACTATTTTTCGGTTTCTCCGGTATCGACAGATCAACTGGCAGCTGATAGACTTCTTCAGCTAAACTGTATAGTAGAACTGCACGCTTGATATTTTCATCTGTAATATTTCGCGCTATGAAGTATTGTTCTAAACTTTTTATGAAAACTTGCCACTCACATGTTTTCGGATCGAAAACAAGACTTAGGCAAGGTTAACTGCCGTGGCCATTTTGTGACACACTCGATCTTATTCTAACTGCTGACTACAGCACTCTGTATTTTGTAGTTTTGATCCTCGTCGCCAAGTGTAATGTTTGTAAACTTCCAAAAATAATAGCACCCATCCTTCAGGAAGGGATATATTGTTCGAAATGAATGGCGCACAGGTCACAATCGGTTTTTACAATCGTAATACCACTTCCATAAATCATGCACGAAGGAAGACTCAAAATGATGATCTCCAGCCCATTCGGCACGCGCAGGTGCCCAAGGATCTGGCAAATCAGGTTGCGCTATGAAATATTGAGCACTAATGATTGTTCATGTACAGGGTGATATTTTGATACATTACAGTTAGTGTATCTTGGTTCGTAGGAAGAAAAATGAACTTTGAATTGATGTCTTTTCGAAAAGTCGCTGATTTACGAAAATAACACTTCCTGAATTTACGTTTCTCAACTGAATTATTTACTACATTCGAAGGATACCCGTTGCTTTCAGCTATGCCTATGATATAATTTTCCTCAATATCGCATCTTTCTTTACTTAAGTAGAATGTAATAATTATATGGACAAGAAAGTTCAATCCTCCCAATTGTGGACAATGGTGTAAGCTATCAGGAATGGTCCTGAAAGTACTGGGTTTTTTTTTCTGTAGACATCGAATTTTGAACCCTGGTTACCTCTAATTACTAAGACATTCAAGAATGGTAACTGCTAGTTGTTTTCAATGCCATATGTAAACTTAATATTTGGGGATCTATTAGTAAGAGTTGAAACAGAGTCCTCAACACCCTCAGCAATTTTATAAGCAGGAGAACTTACACTGGCGTCAGTTGGTCGCACCGACTTGCCAAATTTGCGAATTTTTGGTATGTTTTAGAAACGGGTATACTCCTGTCTAAAGTCGGTGTTTTTCACTCCGGAAACCATCTTAGGCAATGGGTTCCTTGATAATTCATTATAGGAATCGTTTTCAAATATATGGTCAATTTTCCAATGGTAATCTGAGATTTACGATATGACAAACCTATTGCTTTTGTCTGCTTTCAGATAGAAAACATCTTTCATCAGATCATTCGACAATCTTTTTTTGTTTTTTTTTTCTAACTGTGTCTAAAAGCGTGTCTAAAAGTGAAAGTGTATTCTATTAGATATAAATAGATACCAGTTTACGAGTGAGAGTGACTTGTATTGAAAATTACCAACCCGAAACTCAGAAATCACCCCATCTCCTGAAATTTTGATCTAAATTCGCCCTTGGTTCATCTGGACACATTTTCGGAGCAAAAAAAATATCTTTCATTCGACGTCAAAAGTAAGAGTGGTTCAGTGAGACGGCGTCAACACGACGCAAGTTCATTTTCGTTTCAACGTATTCCCTTCTCAATAGTTTTCGCGCGTTAGTCTGTAGAGAAGGACGTTATCCAATTGTTCATATCCTCACGAGAATTCACGTAATTAGTTCCTTTAGTTCCTTTGATAATATCAATCATCATAGAAGAAATTTCTGCCATCCATATTACAGTCGAAGTTATTGTTACAACGATGTTATCCATTCAAAATAAGTGATGAAAAGAAGAAATACTGAAATTTTCCAGGATCAGGAAGGTAAGAGTGATTCAGAATGACAGTTATCGAAACACCATTTTATCCGAACGATCATCATTGATATATTTTTAAAACTAATAAGGAATTGACAAAAAATTGACCCAAACATAAAAGTTTCAAAAGTTCGTTTGAGTCTTCGAAGAACTTGAAGAGTTGGAAAGTTATGTTATGATATGATGGATGCATCAAATATTTATCTGAATAGAAATGAAGAAAAACTTGTACGTGATTTTCACTCTTCCAAAATATAGGTATATATTGAACTGGAGGCATGATCTCGAATGAGACTTGTTGAGGTCGAAACCAAGGGGTACAGATTTGTTTTCTCAATTACTTATGATTATCATCATATAACATCTCAAAATGATTCCAATATATTCGAATTATAGCAGATTGAGACGAAGACAGATTCTGAAAGATGACCCACATGTTGAAGTGCCTAGAGGTTAGAATATTATCCAGAAATTATTTGATATGTTGAGTCTCTTTTTCAATAAATGTAATGAAATAGTGAAATTAAATTTCTACTATTTTACCATTGATTTTGTTGTTTTGAAAGTTCTGAAAGTTCGCTCTCAAATGGACATAATATTCTAGTATGATATTGAGGTTCATTATTATTCTGTATATTTTGTCACAAATAGTTCGACATTCTGTTCGAAATGTCCTTCTTTTCATATCAGATTTTGACTGAGCCACATGGTCTCTATTTCCGACTAATGTTTCGTTGGATATTATGCTGATCAGTTTTTTTATATTATTCAAATTTCATAAATGTACTATATTTCTTCATCTCGATACTTCCTGCTACCTGACGAGTGAGCACTGAAGATGACGCAAGTCGAAAGCGCTTTGCAATAGAAAAAATTAAAATATACACTTCTACATACGAAAAATCCTCTCCGTTTTATTTAAATAGTTCGATGATATTATGAATATTCATATCATTACCTGTTCATATATTCAGAAGTGGTTGCTTGAAATTAACGTTTTTAGTTTGTATCTGTAAAGAACTTCTGTGTATGATCTACATTTGGATTTTCAATCGTAGTAAATAAGGAAGTGAAACGTAGCAAAAAATTCAATTACATTCAAGTATAAACGTGAAAATGATTCTACAGGAAATCAATTCGGGATGTATGTGTTTGTATATGGAATTAATTGCAAAATATGTTTCATCTGATTAACAGATGAGTGAAAAACAAACTTTTTTCGCATCCTGTACTGGGAGAAAATGTGTACGAATCTAATAACTGATAAATTTCATCTCAAATTGCTGATGCTCGGTGTAAACGTTTGATATTTCCAGCAAATTTATGTGACATGGCCATCCTGGTCACCAAACCTCATTAGTGAGTTTTCTAAATGGAATTCTTTCAATTTAAGCACCTTGTAGTGCAAAAGTTAGGACGTTCAGAACATATGTTCATATCAGGTTCATTTTAAAAATCCACTCAAAAATAAACTTCTCAGATATTGGCATGTTATTAAGTAACACAATGTTCATTCTATATTTATAAATATGTAGTGAAAGTGAAACTATTCGATAAATACTAACAATATATTTTCAGGATGTGAAAAATATTCAAGATTTCGAATACCTCTCTAGATTAATGACAAATCTATGATTCCTGCCATTTTCAAAGACAATGATTTTCAGTGTATTCAAAGAAAAATGTTTTCTGCTGAGAATCCTCGGAATTCTTTCAGGTAAGCAATATTTCTAAAATGGACTCAAATACCGTAGAACATGAAAATAAATATTACGTAAATATGTACCTAAAATTATAAGGTCAACCTCTTCGCGAGTTTCATTCTAAACGAGGTTTAATTTCATTAATGGAAAAAAGTTTCGGGAGTTGGACTATTTAGAAATTATTTGCATTGTATTCTGAACAACTGAAAATACTAAAAAGTATACGAACGAACGTTAAGAAATGATTGTCATGAAATGGGCTACTGTCTCATTATTTTCGGTAAAATGCCTATAAAACCATTTTATTCATCAATTCGAAATTGAATGTTCATTTGCTTCTTGAGAAAATATCTCACTAAGAGTTCAACAGATTTTAATAAGTTATATTAAAATGCTTTCTCAAAGTTTGTCGACGTCACAAGTCGGCTGAGTTATTATTCGCCATAACTAATAGTAGTTGTTGTAGTAAGATTGTATATAGTCACATCAAATCTCAAATATTTTGATATTTCAATAGGAATGTGTGGGAAATTTTCCGTAAGTTCATTTTACAAATCTGAAAAAACGTATAGGTATATAAAAAATATTTAATTTTTCCAATAATCAGTCATATTGTTTTGATATTGAATGGGGTATTTTCCTTTCGAGTTGAAACTACATATTTATTTATTTCATTCATTCATTTATTCAATTTTATTCCACTACGTTACATAATAAAAATGTATATAGCAAGTCAATGAATAGCATAAAAGTAATAATGAAAATAAAAATAATATAAAAACAAAAAATCATTTACAATGATTCACGTATTCTTCAACAGAATGAAAGCAAAAGCTCAAAAGATATTTTTTTCATTGTTTTTTTTTTTTAATTTGGACATACTGAAAATTTTAAAATCATCGGGAAGATAGTTGTAGAGGTTGAAATCTAGAGTGCTCTTTTGTGATTTACTCAAACGATAGCGATTCGTTCGAATTCTGTATCATAGTCATGAAGCTCTGATTGTTTAAGTATTGAAGTAGATTTTATATGAATTTCTATGAGAACATTGTACAAAAATAATGTGGGTAACGGCATCATTCTCAATTTCAAAAACAGAGGTTTACAATGATGTCTATAACCAGAATTAGTTATTATTCTGAGAGCTTTTTTGTAATATAAAAATTTTCAAGGCGCCAGTTGAGTTACCCCAGAGTATAACACCATAGCTAATGTGAGAATATGTTATTTTCAGTGTATCGAAACTAGTTATATTTTTCAACTGATGTAATAAAAAAAGTGTACTTGATAGTTTTTTACTCAATTGATCAATATGGCAGGTCCAAGTGAGAGTACTATCGACAACTAACCCAAGTAATTTAACACTGTCTGCACTTGATGTAGCGACTGATCTTGCTGAAAACTGCAACTTTCGCGTTTTATTTGTATTCAGTTGGAGTCGATTTGTCACACGATTTGCCAACTTCCTGCCTCCTCATCGACTTCATTTGATATTCTTGATAGTTCAATCGCATTTTTGTCAGAGTAGATGAATGTAGTGTCATCGGCAAACAGAACGGATTTATATGGATTCATGAAGTTACTTATGTCATTTACGTAAATTATAAACAGGAGTGGTCCTAATACTGATCCTTGGGGAACACCATGTCCAACAAATTTAAAATTCGAAATGCAATGATTGCTACTGACTGCTTGATATCTTTTCGATAAATATGATTTTATGAGGGATAGAGATACTCCCCTGACGCTGTGATAATAAAGTTTCTCCAATAATATGTCATGATAGACGCAGTCGAACGCCTTAGAGAGGTCGCAGAGCGTAATAGCTGTGTGGTTACCTTGCTCGAGATTATCGACTACTTCACTCACCACATTGAGAACTGCCTCCTTACGGAAACCAAACTGAGATTCGTTGAATAATTTATATTTTTCAAAATATGCGTAAAGACGTTGTTTAATAATCTTCTCAATTATTTTGCTGAAAATGGATATTATTGAGATGGGACGATAGTTGTTAACAAGAGAAATGTCTCCGTTTTCAAATAAGGGAATAACTTTTGATAGCTTATTGAATGCATCAGGAAAAATACCACTTGTGAATATTACATTTGTCAATTCAGAAAGAGGCTGCAACAATATCTCGGAGGTCTCTTTAATGATCACTATTTAGTTCATAGGTGTCTAAGCATTTGGAATTTTTGAGTGACTTGATTGCACTATGAACGTCTTCTTCAGTCACTGGGCCCAGAAAAAAAGAGCTGCAGGGTGCTGCCCAGTCGTCTAGACTTTTTAAGACACCGGAATCTTTACGCTTGATTCAATGGGATATCCAACAATTCGTTTAGCTGAAGTAAGAGGCACCTTCGTCAAATTACTGGTTACACTTGCTGCAGCACCCGCGTTATATCCTTTCTGAAGTAAGGAACTATATACATTTTTTACAATGATTTTCGCTTTACAAGATAAGTGATTTTTATTTAACGATCCCCTGGAAGGAGCACTATTACTTTTTATCCACGGACGCTATAAATGCTATAAATGTCTGTAAAAATATATGAATGTTTTAAAATTTTTGCACGCCGTAACACAAGTGAACACTTCAAATGAAAAATAAAATACAAAGAATAAAATAACCAAGAGTGTGAGCCGTAATCCTCATTAATCCCTCTCTGAGAGACAAAATTACCTGTTTTCATATTATTGTGATGCAAAGGTCATTTCCTTATATTTCCAGTATTTTAAATTTATTCTTCATCGGGCTTTATATATGCATAAATATTAATAAATCCGGTCCTTTTACATTTATGATGGGCATTCTTGGGTTTTACAACTTGAGGGTCTAATTGCTTTTATTATAAGCGTCTATTAGCCAATACCATATACCCTGAAACCTACTATACACACCAGACGTTGATTACAACGCGCTACTCTACTTTATTCTACCCAGTCGTTACTCTCTCAAGCAATTGATTAGTTGTTTGGGTATGATTTAGGAGGACAAAATCCGGGCTTGTAAGCCGTGGTCGAATGGAACCTGAAGTACCAAAAGTTTCTGCTACTGCGGCATACATCATCAATGATATATGCTTTGACTATTAGGACTGCCTTCCCGATCAAACTTTATCTGAGTGCGCTTGTGCTATGCGTAGTATTACATTTGTCAAATGTCAATTTGAAACTTCCCGCTGGTTCTACGTAGTTGATTTTTGTTTTCGTTGTGTCGTGTCCATTTTCTTCACAAATGTAAATAATCGTTAATAAATTGAGTGATCCTGTTGATTTTTTGAATTTCCTTTTATTTCTATGGTATATATTGATTTGGTAAAACTAGTTACTAGTGCAATTGTTGAATAGACCCATAGTGGCTGTCAGAGATGTCCACCAAAGGAGGAACTGGGTGTGCCTTCAGAGGATGTTCCTCTATGACAATTGATAAGAATTCATCTTTTTTCATTGTTCATGAATGAATAATTCAAGAAATTGAAACAAATTATTATATTCTGAACGAACTACCCAAAAAGG
>WOGR01009044.1:0-11535 GCA_015342045.1 Leptinotarsa lineolata | reverse complement strand
ACTCATCTCAGGAAAAGCTACACAAGAAACTTCAAAGAAAACAGAGAAAGGAAGTATAAACCAATTCCATCTGACTAGTGAAACCTATATTACAACACTGTATCATGATTTCAAGTAACCTACTATAAATAAAAACCATGATAGTGATTTAACATAGTGTTTCATTAATTTTCCCGTATACCGTATAGATTTTAAATTATATAAAAAGTCAATTTCTCAAAAACTATGGGTGATACAAAAAAACTAAGACCAGATTTGGATTCAGTACACAAAAATTTATAAAAAACAGCTATTGAAGTAAACAAAGTTAAAAGAAAATTGTTGGCCTTCGTAATCTAATAGTCCTGTATAATCAACGCACTCTGGTTAGAAGAGTTAGAACTACTAGACGCCCAGCACCGTGGATGACACCCACTATTAAAGAAATGATGAAGACCAGAGATAGAGCATTTACCAAATTCAAGCATATCGGACTAGACTTCACTTATTACAAAGAAATACGTCATTAAACAACTGCAGCCATATGACGCGAAAAAAGAACTCATTTTAATTTTGTATTCCATAGAAAAACATGCAAAAGCTAAATGAAATATCCTTAGATCTCTAGATATCGTGAGGAACGATAAAAAACCTGAACTGCCACATAACCTTACTTATCCCACATTACTGAATTCTTAGTTTCTCAATTTCAATCAAGTCACTAAAACTCCAGGGCAGTCATTTTTACTTGATAAATAATCTTTTCAAAATTATCGCAACTTCAAGTTTCGCTAGATAGACAAAGACACCGTAACAATTTATCGGAACGATGTCAGTCGGTAGTAGTTGGTTCATGAAAGTCAGATGCCCAGTCAGTGAATTTAGGTGTGCCTCAAGGATCAATCTTGGGACCAATTCTTTTTTCCATCTATATTTCAGATTTTCATGAGTGTCGAACTTATGTACCATCCACGATACTCAATTATACCTAGATTTTACGAGCAATTCAGTTCTTTCAGCAACTTCTAGAATTGAAGAAGTCTTATCATCTTTACACAATATCTCAACCGCACCACACACAAACACTTCTTTATATCATAACGAACGTTATGGAATGGTACATGAAACATCCACGTCAATGGCGGATATCGATGTTTCGGAATGAGACACCTGTCCGCCTCTGAATCAAAGTCACCAATGTAATAGGTTCATACCAGCTGATAAGCAAGCAGTGAGTGTTTTAGCTCACTTTGAGAGCTAAAGAAAACAATATTTGAATTTTTCAACTTTAACACCCTGTATATTGAAAACGGCTCACTTCCTGACAATTTTTGCTGTATTAGATTATCCGCTGGAATCTGAAACACCTTCACCTAGTTTACTAGACAGGCAGAAAGTCAAACAATTCATTCAAACAAGAATTTCCTCTGGGAATTTTAATATACCTTCTCCGTCTTTTTTCAGCTCCTATTACAAACGGTTTTTCTTGTCCTCATTCTGTGGGATTCAGCCAATAGCCAGAATGTTGATAGAGTCAAAAGAAGTGGATCTTATGTAGCTCCAGATGGCCAGCCGATTCATTTCCAAACTGTCCGAGACGAAAATGGATTCCAGCCTGTGGTTAACAATTTTCCAGGACCGACAACTAGTAAACCATCTCAAGCTCCACAATAATATCAACCGAATAAGAAATTTACTTCGAGTAACGAGAAGTTTGGATCCACTACCTGCTAGAACGCTTTATGTTTAATTTTATCAATCAGCTAATATATTAATCTTTCTTTATTTCATCACTATCAAGAAGTGCCAGAACACTAAACAACAAATGAGGAAAAAAATTGCCACTAATATTCTAATGGCTATACATGAGAGCGGATTCAATGTCCAACTTTTTCCATCACGTATAGATTTTGAGTTATAGTCATTTTCATTTTGTACAAAAATGTTCATATATTATAAGCAAATATAAGATCAAAACACAAGAAAAAACAATACATTTTGAGAATATCAGACTTTATTTACAATACACATGAAAAAACATTCAAATGAAGTCTTTTGTGCATAATCTGTTTGCAAATGTTGACTTTCGTTTATATGTTTCATCGTTTTCCCTCATAAGGACCCAACAATAATCCCCCATCATTGCTGCATCCCATCTGCCTTGGTAACGTTGCTCCATTGTCAGTATGTCTTGGTGGAACCTTTTCCCATGTTCGTCTCTGACAGCACCCAAATCTCCTGGAAAAAATTCAAATGAGAGTGCAAGAAATGTGACATCCCATTCTGCAGTAGTTTTCAAGTAATTCTTCTACAAGTGTCTCGTAATTTTCTACTTTCTTGTTCCCTAAAAACTCCGAAACAATTCTTTTAAAAGAACTTCACGCAGCTAATTCAAAATTACTTGATTTTTGATCAAACTGTTGATCACTTAGTATTTTTCTAATTTGTGGTCCTACAAATAAACCTTCCTTAAGCTTTGCATCACTTAATTTTGGAAAAACGTGTTTGAGACGTTTAAACGCATCATCTTCTTTGCCAAATGCTTTTACAAAATTTCTCATTAACCCCAGTTTAATGTGTAATGGAGGTAACAAAACGATTTTGGGATTAACAAGAGGTATATTTTTCAAGTTAGCTAATAAAGGGAATAAAATGTTTTTTGTTACCATTATAAAGCAGAATGGCTTTTAAACTTGTTTCAGACGAATCTATAAATAAACGACATTCGTCCGAGTTATATACAAATCCTAATTTTTCCATCACACCATTTAGATTTACACAAACACACATTTTATCCTGCATAGTAAAATACGAGGATAGCTCATGAAAGGTTCCTAAATATTGTAACTTTGGTTTTAGGGACTAGTAAATTCCATTGTTGTAATCTAGATCCTAATAGTTCAGCATTCTCTTTGGACAAGTGAAGGTCCCGAGCTAGGTCATTTAATTCAGGTTGTTCGATTAAATGGGGTGTTCTTCCTTCACTCTCGGGAAAATAAGGACCGTCTTTTTCTGGCACATCGTCGGAACCTGCCTGGTCATCATACATTTCCAAATCTTCCTCCCAATTTGCCGGGGGTGTTGGAATTCATAAAACTTCTCCATCAAGAACCGGCCTTATTGCAGAAGGAACATCCGGATATACAATTTTGTGTTTGCTCTTTCTTGAAAAACCAGACACGTTTGTCATAGCAAAAGTAACAGTCGTTGTAATGATTTGTTGTTTCTCGCCAAATCATTGGAACTGCAAAAGGCATAGAAGAGCTTTTGCCATTTAATCAGTTACTTAGATTTGCTGCACAGGTCTGGTAACATACGTGAGAAGCCCAATCCCGATCTTGATCACCAACAACAAATCCAAAATACTCATGGTAAGCTACTTTGGTCATTTGATTAATTAGCCGTTTCTGCGATTTAGGAGTAAACTGGCCACATATATAGCAAAAACTATCTGCGGGATTAACGCATCCACGTTTCTGTACTTTGGACATTTTTCAACTGTTGCGTACGTCGAGTTTAAATATCTGATACTGCGTTTACAGGAGTCCAGTTCACCAAGATAACACTAATATAGTACTCTTAATATTCACCTGTTTGCTCACCTCGCTTCTCTAATACTAACTCAACACTATTCGCGTTAAACCAATATTGATGATTCGATTGTCAACCTGATACTTTTATAACGCTTCCGTATTTCTGGTATTTTCTGGAAACTTCGGCTAGGTATCTGAATTTTAAGAAGCGGCGTTACAATTCTCATAAACAGTGGAAGCAGATTCGAATACTAGGCAGAGCCGCTGTGTTGCCAGATTTTAAACAATTTCCTCAATTTGGCAAAAAAGCAAATTTGGAATGTTGTTTTCATTTAATTTTTGTGAAAAAATCATAACTCAAAAATCTTAGGTGTTGGGAAATTTTTACTATCATTTTCGTGTTTGGGAACCAAAAATTAATGAAGTACTACTTTTGGCATCACAGTCGTAAATTGGCTGTAAACTAGTGCTATCAACTAGGGTAACTGGTCTGTTCTTATAACTCCTTCCAGAAGTTATTCATCATCTGCAGTTTTTCACCACCATCTAAAGGTTACAAACCTGACTTATCCGATTTTAAGTGATGCAAGAGACGTGAGCTATAAATTAAATAAGTAATTACTGCTGACCTGTCAGTCAAAGCTCATAAATTTATGAAGAAACCACGATTTGAAACAATGGGCGAACCCTGAGAAGAATCTTTAGCAGAAAATAAATCACTGTGTTACAGTTCCCACATTCCTTGTTGTTAATATTTGCCCCAGAAGAGTTTTAGATTCGGTTTTATTATTCCGTTATAGAATTTGATAGATATTTGAAAGACTTTTTCTTCTCAGGACTCTATCACATGGATTCTGAAGAGTTTTTTATGTTATATGTAACATTTTTCAGATTATTTGAGATCTGTATGGGTCATGTTTACAATCCTTTAGGTTATACATCGATGCAAAATAAATTATCAAGCAGAGTGAGGTAAATTTACCAACGGTGAAACTTCTTTTTTATGTTATCTAGCAGTGAAATTTCGCAGTATCTTAGACTTGACTATCTTAAGAATTAGTTAGCCGAATACTCACCAGAAGGTAAGAGATAATCAATTATAATAACAGGATGCAGACAAGAATTAGAAAGGAAACAAAAACTTTGTAAAGGATTAACAGCTGTAACGATAGAAAAACAATTCAGGAAGATGATTCGTGAGCAGACTGATGAAATTTACATTGAAATTTGCATTGAAATTGCGATTTCAACTCAGGAAATTCAGGTGACGAAATGAGAATGACACTTTCATTGGGGCGTACTAGATATCATCAAAAAACTTCAAATTAAAAGACTCACTTTTCCTTAATAACAAAACAATATTTTCAGATATTTCATTTATTAGTGTTATTAAAACATACCACTTGATAAATTTGTGGTCCCACTGGTGAATAGCTTCACTTAATCTTATAGATAAGCTTAGACTTTCTTTCATTCATGTATTGGTGTAACAACAAACAAAATAGAAGTATTAATGAATGAATACATTTTCTGAAAAGACAAATCATTTTATTCGCTTACTTTCAAAATACTTGTTCAGAATAAAGGAAACGTTGACATGATATATTCAATTATTCATTTCGCACATATGGCAAATAACATTTGCAATATGGCTGGAGTTTGTAATTGGGCACCAAATAAGTGATACTGGAGTTTTAATCTAACCATCTCACATCCACCATACCATGTCACTGTCCACACAACAAATACACCCAATTATCTCCCCAGCGTAACCGTTTTTTGATCTTCGCCATATTCGCTAATACGATGAACGTAACGAGCTCTCGTTTTTGTTTCAGAAAAATGCAGTTGCCTGAGAAATTCAGGAGGAAATCTAGTGCAGCGGCCGCGATGCAGTTTTTCTACTACGTCGTGCTGAGCCTCTTCTCCATAAATTCTACGGGAGCTGCTCGCAGACCGCCTCTCAATGGCACTTGGATGTGAGTGAGAGATTTAATGACGGGTTTTCAGTTTGTTTACCACAAGATGCGTGCTTTTATTTGAAAGGCAGTAGCGATATTTAATTGTTACTTAATTTTCGTATGTAGTATGGCAAGAAGCACCTTTCAGATAAAAACCCATACACTTTCAGGAAAAGTTATGATCAAGATGTATTTCGACTCAAAATGCAACCAAGAAACGTTTTAAAAGTTGTAAACAATTCAGTGCATCGCTATGAAAATTATTATTGTAAATTTACAATACATATCGATAGAAATTCAAATGCCATTATACATTTTACTGAAATGTATTTTCACATTCATTCACATGTAAATTTACATAACTACTACGGTTATTTACATAAAATAATGAGAAATTTGGGTGCTATAACCTTTTACATGATCTCTTTGGTGAAAAGTGGTTCATATGCAAAAACACATATTTGATGTAGTTTACAGTCTTCAAATATTCTGGAATACTAGTAATTATACAGGATGAGGTAATCCTGCAAACCGAATCATTGATTTTTTCGAAAATTTCTCCATTTCATCATACAGTGTGGAAAAGCAAAATAGTATAAATTCATTATTTCACTTACGGTACATATTTTTGAAAAATCCCGAAGCACGTCAAATTTGAATTATAATTTGACATACTTCCACGAAAAATTGCTACCCCTACTTTCAACCCCAGCGGAATGACAGGTACAACCCACAATTTTTTGAATGAGTAGTATAGGCTTGTGATATATCGTTTGAAAGGTCTCTTCTTTCTCTATTCATAAATGTTATTGCTTTCAAGTTTATTGCAACAATCAGGATAAAATAAATGTGATTACCGAAATTCGAAGTTCCAGTGGATACGATATGGTTTCAGCAGGATGGAGCACCACCACATTACCAAGTTAATGTCCGGCAATACCTCGATACAACATTTCCCAATCGATGGATAGGGAGGAGAGGATCAATTGAATGGCCAGCGCGACCACCTGATCTTTCATCATTAGATTTTTTATTGGGATATGTAAAGAGCAATGTGTACAAAACTGAACCTTCAGATTTGAATCACTCGAAAGAACGAATAACGCTTGCGATCAGGTCTGTCACGTCCAATGTGTTAAATAATGTTAGAAGACAGTTTTATTTGAGATAAGGATGTTGCCAAGACATTCGTCGGGAACATTTTAAACATCTACTTAGTTAACATCCATAGTTATTTTTCGTATTCTACATTTCATTACGTTTTACATTTTTATGTTCAAAAATGCCAAATTATAATTTACATTTGACGTACTTTGGGATTTTTAAAAAATATGTACAGTAACCGAAATAATGAATTTATTCCATTTGATTTTACACACTGTTCGTATATTGATTAAGACTGCAGAAAGAGATTATTTTGGAGTCTACAGGGTGGCTCAAAAAGTGTGACATATCCAAGTTGTGTTTTTTAAAAATAGAATATCCTACAATTCATCCCACTTTTGAATAGATCAGGAAAAAATATTTATAACCGGTCTCGAGTTATTGATTGTTTTTATGAAAATGCTAGGTACAATTGGAAACTAAATAACATCGAAATATATAGAAATCATCCCTTCGAATTCTTACCGAACATAAAAAAGGTTGTGGGCTATTGATTTTGATGAAACCCGTTTCTCAATACTATACAGAGTGTTCAAAAATTATTGTCACTGTTTTATAATTTCGGACAAAGATAACTTTGGTATTTCAAATAGAACACCCTGTTTATTTTTGGTCTGAAAAATATAAAAATTAATTATTTTCATTTCAGAGTTCCCTATACCTAACCTGAATTGTTTTTCACATACTGGCTGTTCCAAATAGTAGTTTTTATTTCAATACTTTCTTTGAATCAAAATAGCTCGTAATGTTCATGTATAGTTTCTTTCTCTGTTCCACTCTCAAAACGCCCTGTTCTGATTAACGTCTAATAAATCCGTTCTATGAGCTCGGTAGACATTTAAAATCCGCATCCGCAGATGCAACGAGCAGCTTTCTAATTCTTCTTATCTTTGCGGAATCTCTCCTCATGGGAAGTGAGCTACGATGATGGTTAATTCGATGAAAGGTTCGCTCGCGAGTTTTCAGCGGCTTCTTTGTGGAAAGCAGCAGTGCTAAATGGACCATCCGCTAATGAGTTGCAGTGCCTTGGCTTTTTTGCCGGGTGGCTAGAACTCGGCTTTATGGTTATGAGACCGTTGACCACGGTGCAGATGCATTATCGGACAAGGGAATTTTCTGGGTTATCTTATGATGGGAGAATGCATTAGTTGCGGAGTAAGAGAAGACTGTTGTAATATACAATGTCACGATTTTATCTTTGCTCGAAGTACAGTAGAGTTCTATGCACAAATATTTCAGAAAAACATTCATTCAGCAACTAGTTTAGGATTGGATCAGTTATAATTCGTTGGGAAACCTGTTTCTTCATTGATGACGTTTCGAACTTTGATAAGTTCGTCCATCCTCAGGGCTCTGCAATTAGAAAGTGTGTCTGAATAGATGTTATACCAGCCACTCTTTAGTGCATGACTTCATTTGCGATATAAATAGTATGTTGATCCATACAATGTAAAGCACACATATTTTCAACAACTCGAAAAACTTAGTCTTACTTCCCTCATTTTGTCTTCGTTTTGCATCTTACCCTCTGAACGCCATCTATGATCGAACATCGAACGGCGCTTTTACATCTGCGCAGACTATTTACTTGGGACCGAGTATTTTGAAGACGATGGAAATGTTAGGGCCATTCGCCACTGGCAAGTTCTATAAGGAAAGACTACATATAACCTAAATACATTATTTTCGAAAGAAATGAGACTGGACGACAGTGACCTGTAAGGAGGCCTGTTAGACATGGTAGTTTATCCCTACTAAAGTCCAATGACTTTTTGGTTTCAAACTTGGAAGGGTGAATGAACGCCTTGGAGAGAGCCAATCCTGGAAGATTTTGCCAGAAGTCTTTAAAACTTCTTGCCACCCAGGTGTTCAATGTTTGTTTGGCAAAACCTAAAGCAATGCCAATGACAGGTTCTGGTTCAATGGAGCTACTTGCAGCACCCTCCTTTGCAAAGGAGTCAGTAGCCTGGTTGCCTTCCAGGCCAGTGTGGCCAGGAATCCAGACCAGAAAAAATTTGTTGAGTCTTTCTATTGAAAAGAGTCGTTTTTGGCAATTTGCTACCAATTTAGACGTTGCTCGGTAGGAGTCAAGAGCTTCCAACGCTGCTTGACTGTCCGAGATAATTTTATTGACTTGTGTTGGAAATTGTATTCTACCAATCTCTCCGCACACAATTCAATAGCAAAGATTTCCTCTTGGAATACAGTCGCATAGGTCTCTAGGAAGGTTGATATCTACAACTGATAATAGGTAACGTCTGTAATAACCACAAAACCAATTTTGATAGGACATATTCTGATAATTTCATCTCATAACATATAGTTAATAATCAGCATGCAGCAGCTCTTAATCAAAATAACAATATAGACCAATAAAGAAGAACTTACAATAAACCCTCCCAAACTGATCATAGTGACATTCATTATTAAGATAAAAAATAGAGGGATTAAGAGCCACAAAATCTCGAAGAGATTTCCTAAAACCAACATAAATCCAGGCTGAAAGAAGAACTGATGCTGTGCAGATGCACATAGATGCAGACATGGCAATGGAATCCAGTATGATGTATGATGGTCGTTGATGAAACAAGTGACCCCTATCAACAATCTGAAAAAATGAAAATTTTGGAATGTAGTAGAAACATCAAACATATTAACGAATCAAATAAGAGAAGGGTTGATATATTAAGACATCGTCTCAGATTCCTGTTTTTCTCTTCTGCGGGTTGGAAATGGTACATGGAGAGACGTTAGCCTTGAGCGATTTGAGCGATTATCATGACTGTAATGAAAAATTTCGATAAAAAGTACAGGTCCACACTCGAAGTTTCAGAATTGAAGGTGGCCTCAATTGAACGATAGCCTGTATACTAGTTTCATGAATATATACAAGTGGTACATTGAAAGTTCGTGTGATGAAGTATAAATAGGATCCGGATATCTCTGTGGAAAATTTCTGGTATTTCGAATTTTCTCGTATATTTCTGGAATCAGTAAAGCAAAAATTGATTTTTGGCAACTTCATATGGTGAAAACTATGAACTGGTCAATTCCGTTGTCTCTGTTAATCTGTTTACATTTATAAGATCCCCATGCAGATATTAGAATTTTATAGCCTTGTTTCGTCTCAGTAAAAAAGTTATTTCAAAAAGTTTATTTTGTTCCTCAATAAAACGGCCATTGCTCACTCATATTTTGATAAGCGTGTATTTGTGTATTTTTTATAACATGGAGAAGAATTCATGAAGATTCAGTAGTCCAGAAACTAATCTTTCCTTCTTTCATTAAGGAAAATACGATTCCCCTATTCTAATTCTATTCCAGATCGACATCGTTATTGACACCATAAACGAAATGAGCTATGTTGGAAATAGGGCCATAAAAAAGTTCATAAGCCCTCATTTGTTCTCTGTGATGGCATGATCGTAAACGTAGCCGAGAAATCTCTCCTTTTACGAATAAAAATGATACTGTTACTTGGAAACACGTCATCAGGAGATTTTAGTTATCAAAATCTTTTTGATACATTCTATTCAAGAAAATCGCAAATGAAAGGATGCTTAACATATGAGCAAGTTTCCAATTCTTCATGAGTCAGTTGAGAAGCAAAAACAAAAGAGTTATAACTATGCACAGCAATTCACTATACTATTGTGAAAAAATACCGATAACGATATAGAAGACTGTCCAAATGAGAAATGACACTGACCGGCACCAAGAGAAGAGAATCAAATTAATTTGGTGGTCGGCGGTATTCCTGAGCAAGCGCAATGAGCCAAAAATGACAGCCTTCTGCATCTGTCCGGCTAGGATTTCCGCCTTAGTGCGGCAAGCCGGTATGATTTCGAGATTCGAGAGTAGAGAGGGCATCATTCCACCAAGGACTCCTATAATCAGAACAACCATCTTGACAGAGTGGTCTGGATATAGTCTGCGGAGTTCGAAGAGAAAATCTCGATATTTAATCCGTTTTTCCTTCTCTTCTCGGATGATATTCATCTCGCCAGGAGCTGAAAACTCCACGACAAATATCGTCTTACTCTGGTGGTCGAGAAGGACTACATCAGGCTTATTAGCTTGTATGAGCCTGAGGGTGGGAAATAAATCGTCCCAATAAATTCGGTACTTCTCATTTCCCACATCGGATTCAATATCCTCCGGAGAGTAGGGCAACACCAGTGTCTCGTCAATACCGTAAGAGTACCGTAGATAGGCCGCACTATGTCGATGGATATAGGCCGAGACCGCATATGCTGAACATGCTTACAGCAGGTGCATTAGGGTTTCGGACGCCTCGCGACAGGCCCTGCACCTCATGTCAGGAACCTCTATACCCATCACGCGACTGCGGTAGAATAAGGTGTAGAAGACACTATCACGGCAAGCCATGATGAACCGTTCAGTTTCCGACTTCAGCCCACTTGACTTGAGGAAAGTGAAAGTCAGGCGCTTTGATACGCCAAGATCTTCAAAGTTATTAAAGAAGACTCCATGCATTGGCTTATCCTTGTGTTGCCGCAGAAGTGAGGTGATCTCTGTGGCTTTCATATGAGCCTTTTGCTGAACGGGTTTCAACTCGGTGACAGAGTTGTGATCGCCTCGTTCAGTGTCAAAAACTAGACCAAGTTCATCAGCTGCTTGGGTAGCTGTCCTAAAAAGAAATGCTCCAATTGCTACTCTCTTACTATCGCGGACCATGCAGAGAAGGGGATCTGAACTCCTAACGATTTTACAGGTTACGTCCAGTACCATTCTGTCATGTAGACACTCCAAACTCAAAAGTCCACTGCCTCCCTGTTGTCGGGACAGGTACAACCGTGAAACGGATGATTTGGGATGCAAACTACTATAAAGATGCATCATTTCTCAGGTCTTTACGTCGAGTTGATACAGCTCCT
>WOGR01009043.1:0-11535 GCA_015342045.1 Leptinotarsa lineolata | reverse complement strand
ATATGAATGCCCTGCAGTTAATACAGGCCAAACCGGTAGAAACTTTGACGTAAGGCTTCGTGAACACGTCTGTTTGGACAAAAAATTTAAAACATATGAACATCTTCAAGAAACAAAACACAAGATAAGTAAAGATGATCTCAAAATTCTACACACATGAAATAAAGGAAAGAAAATGAATTTGAAAGCCATGAAAATTAATGAATCAATAAAAAAACCCGAAATATATACCCCTAAACGAGCAACTCGATCTATTTAGGTCTCCACTTTCGAATTTATGAATTTGGCAACCCCGGTAATCTCTATTATTTCAGAGTTGGTACCCCTATTCAATCAGTACCTAGCCTCTCAGACTACCTGTAACCCCATATACTTCGTGATAATGGGCTAAACCACGAAACCGGTGGTAAGAATAAATAAATGGAAATTAGACATAAAAAGTTTTTCCATTCATCTTATTAAAATTTCAATTAATATTGCTATTCAGCAACATCATTTATATACAATCGATTGAGAAGAATAGCACATTGAATTTTACGTTTCTTTGGAACATTCAAATAGATTCTCGACCCTCGATTGATCCTCATTATTACAAAATTTTTATAAGAATGATTTATGAATTTATATATTTAATAGTAAGCCTATTTGAGAGAACCCATAGAATATTACGAGTCAATTCTCTTTGAAAACTTCATATTCTCAGTATCTTCCTTGCAGGAAATGATATGGAAAATTCAAAATATATGTTATCCGTGATAATAATTACATAATTGTCAAACTCATTTTTATTTCTAGGCGCGTTTCGCTAACACCGTAGCTTCCTCGTTAGAAATGAATTTGTTCATCAGGTATTCAATTCAATTTATTTCTTCAAGACAATATATCATTGTATATTAGTCAGGTAGGTTAGGTATATAGGTATGTACTTGGGTACGTAGATACAGTACACAGTCAGGTTGAAAATAACATAAAAATGGTATATATTTATAATAAAAGCAATGATAAATTATCTCACATAAGATGACATATCAGGTACATGGTTGCTTAGTTTTCTGGAAGTATTAGTTCATGGAGTATAAATATTTTTCAACTAAACAATGTTTTAAATATTTTTTGAATGTATTCTCATGTTTCAGACCTTTCAGGGTATCTGGTAAATTATTGAAGATTTCAACTCCGATTCTACTTGGAGCTTTGTATGTAACATTGACCCTGGACAGTGGTAGTCGCAGATCATTGTTACAACGGGTGTTATAAGAGTGAAAGTCTCCATTGCATAAAAAAGAGTGCTTGTTTTTGAACACGAATACACAAATTTCAAACACATACAGGCCCGTACAGGTGAGAATGTTGTAATTTTTGAAGAGATTACGATATGAGTAGTCACTTTTGACACCAGCTTTATATCTTACGATTTTTTTTGAGAAATGAAGACTTTCTGCGAGTGAGAAGAGTCTTTCCACAAACACGTTCCATACCTGAGCCTACTTTCCACTTTTGCATGATAGAAATTTATCAGTTGCTGTAGAGTCAATACGTGTTTGAGATTCCTAAACATAAAGTAGATCTATGAGAGTTGGAACACAGAAAAGGACAGACTAAAAATCATTTAGAAAAATGAATATAGTTATAAAATCATGATCGACGGTTATTTATTATGTTCTTTATTTCTCCTTCTCTGCCACACGATGTTTTTACAGTGTTTTCAATTATATTCAAGGTTGCGCATCCTGGGAGAATCGATTTTTTCGAACACTAACTGAAATAAAATGTGACAATCAAATAATCTGAGATACAATTACTGCAAATGATGGAGATGATTACTCCTTACCTATAATTTACCAGTACCTATGATAAAACACAATCTAGTTATATTTTGAGGTCGTCAAAAATATTCAATTTTTTTAAAATTGTTAAAAAAATAAAAACTGATTCTATTGAAAATTATTTCGACACTGACATATTTCAACTTGTTTGGGCAACATTTTTTTGACAATCAACCCCTTTAGATTTTTCACTGAACTAGACATTCAAGTACTGTGAATTGAAGAAATAAAGATAAAGCATAATATAAAAATATATCCATGCCATGCCATGGATAATAAAGTGTGTAAAAGCCAAATAGAATGAATTCATTATTTTGGTTATTATACATATTTTAAAAAAATTCCGAAACACGTCAAATTTGAATTATAATTTGACATACTTCAACGGAAAAATACTAACCCTACCAATGGTTCAGTACGGTGGCCTGCCCGCTCATCGGATCTGACTGTTCTAGATTTCTCCATTTGGAGATATTTTAAGGAAATGGTCTACTATGTAACAGCCCGAGCCACTCTTGAAATCTCAGAAGAAATGATTCTACAGGCATTTAGAAGTATAACGCTTCAAAAGTTACGAAACGTGTTGAGAGAAAATATTGAACGAGCTGAAATGTGTCTTGAACAAGGAGGAATGCACTTTGAGAAATTTACTGTCGTGAAATTTTTAAGAAATTAGGATATTGCAAAAAATGTAAGGGTATCGCTGTAATTATTGGTTGATTTTGTTAAATTTGATGATCCAATCGCAAATAAATTAGTAACGTTAGATTTGTCAAAAAATTATTTTCTCGGAAAGTTCTTACAAAAGTAAATAAATTATTATCCATGGCACACATGACAAAAGTGAATCAATTGTTATCAAGTGTTTTCCTCAGTAATATTTAATTTATGTTCTTATTTGTAATCCAATCGCAAATAAATTAGTTTCGTTAAATTCGTCGAAAAATCCTTTTTTTCGTGCTTGTACAAAAATGGTCGCCATTTGAAATATAATAGACATGAAAATGTGATTTTGCCAACTTGTCTTATTCATATCTAACATACTAGGTACTAAACTCACCTAGATGCAATTTCAAAAGTGACTCTGAAAAAACTAAGTAAGCGTTAAAACTCTCGAAAATGTCACTTTCTGGTCCAGAATTGTCTCAGAAATCCAAAAATATTACAATATACAGGGTGTTCCCTTTAAAAATTAAGAACCGAAGCTATTTTTGGTGGAACCGAAAGTGACCTGAAAATGAAAAATTTGTGAAAACTCTCCTTTTCACATCTGAAATCTGTTTTTCCGTTAATCAGCTGTCGCCCCCATACGAACGACAACTCTCAGAAGTTGAGAAACTTGTGCGAGCTGAGGACTAACGAGGTCTTACCTTTTAACGTGTGATTCCTAACACGTTTGTAGAATTATCCCAGCTTTAACCAGATAAATTCTCTCGAGAAAAATATCTGATCGAGGCCGGAATCGAACTCACGACCTTCCGATCGTGAGTCGGGCGAACTACCACCACGCCAATGCGACAACCATTTACCTATAGCAAATCTCATTTTGATATACCTGTCTACAATTCATGACTCTAATAGATTCGTTGACACCCGTTATATTTTTGTGAAAAAAATGGTGTGGCTTTCTACTTCGCCATCTTTATACAAAAAATGTTGAAAACTTCCAAAGAAAGGAAGTAAATAATTTATTTTAAAATAAACGTTTTACAAATATGTGTAGATAAAGCAAAAAAATTGTAGGTACTCTCAGACAGAAACTGAAACTACTTTCATATAAACATTGAATTATGAAAAAAAAACTCTTCTCTATTCCGTTTGTATTCCAAACATTCGTAAAGGAATCGAATCAGATATCATTCACATGATTGCTAGACAATATATGAAAGATTTAAAATACATAATACGTATCATATTTGTACATTCAAAACAAATTTCTTCAGTCGTTTTTGAACATGTTCAGAGATGGGCTATTTTTAATTACATTCGGTGGTTTGTTGAACCGATCAAAACCCTTGAAAAGCAAAGAATTCATGGTGTTTTTGTTTTTTATTCTGTTTATATATAAATTATTATTATTTCGAGTGAAGTGGTGGTGAATATCGTGATGAAAGACAATGTACTGTTCGAAATAAGATGATTCAAAATTGTTCAGTATTTTGTATACGAAAATCTTTGTGAAATACAAGTCTTTGGGAAATGGATTGCCAATTTAAAACATTGAGCATAATAGTAATAGGAGTATCTCTACAGCACTTCAAAATGATCCTCATACCACGATTCTGAAGTTTTTGGAGTGGAGACAATTTATCTGATTGAATAGATATAGGATAGAGGAACAGTAGTCAATGTGTGGCTGAACAATTGACTTGTAAACTGGATACTTGACTCTGTTGAAAGATTATTGGCAGTTCTAAAAAAAAATAATTTCTGTGATTTTTTTTTATGAATATACCCAAAATGTTCATCAAACGATATCTGGAATCCCAGATATTTAATCGAATTCACTACAATTCTTTCATTAATTAGATTAATGGTAGTGGCAGAAACGTGCTGCTTTGGTTCGAATGTAATATGAAAAATGGAAAGCATATTACAAAAGTTGAATCATCAAACCCAACATAATCTGAAAATGATTTTATGGGTCACACAAGGTAGTGTACTAGGTCCACTTTCATTCATTGTCTATCTCAATGATATTTATTATTTAACAGGTAGACAAACTGTGGTATGCATATAATACTGAGATACAATCAACTTATCTCTATGAATACTATGCTCGATTCTCTAGCTATTTTAAAAATTTCATTAAAGTACACAGTGAATTTCACAAATATGACACTAGAACAAATATAAGCTTCCAATCCAGGGCAAACTCAGTCAGCAATGAATAGTCTGTATTTCAGAGGACTAGTGGAATTTAACAAACTGCCTGGTTCTTTGAGAAACAACAGAAGTATTCACACTTTCAATCAGGTATTATTGCAGCATATCAAAAAAAGATAATAAATTTCACTGTATGAGTGTGTCTATGAGTACATCGGTATCTAGACTTATTAAAGTTTTTTTTTCGTGACGTTATTTATTCATAATACACGCATAGCAACTTGTAACAGTAATAAATGTTATAATAATAGATCGTCCTATCCTGAATTGGATTATGTCATAATAAATATCCTTAAAGATGTGAGTTTCTGCTAAAAACACAAGAGCGGCTATATTTGTCATTAATAGCCATTAATATCACATAACGGAAATAATAGTTTCTAGAATGGATTTGAAATTAGTAGAATAACTGTGATCTTTCAAACTGAATTTTGCAGGTATAGTGATCCAGATAACCCGATTAAGAAAAAATTAATTACACCTATTCCGGCGTACGAGAACTGGGTGGAATGTCAGAACATCGCTGAGCTCGAAGCTATACTGGGCAACAATAACAGCTTACACATGGAAGCTTTGACCATCAGAGAACGGATCTTGGGTACTCAGAATCCAGAAGTGCCCCATCCAATTATATACCGAGGAGCAGTTTTTGCCGATAATGCACGTTTTGACAGGTATGTGAAAGTGTCTTTTGAATGTTTTCATTGAGATAGTTTAATATAATAATAGACAGTAATTAGTTTTTGATTACTCTGAAAAGAACCAGATCTTTTTTCTTTTAGATGCTTGGAATTGTGGTTGCATGCTCTCAAGCTTCGACAGGGAAACTATGTATCTGTTGTCAAAGACCTCCTCAGGTTTGCACAGGTTTTCTCCCAGATGTTACATGTGGGCGTAAAGGTTTCTTACAGTCACGTTTTCGAAGTTCTATCGGCTGCCATTGTAGAACTTGAAAGAAACAAGATGAAAATGGTGAGACCTGGCCCTAAAGATGATCCCGATACTGTAATGGTAATTTACTTATCTGTAGAACTCTTGGTTAGTATGATGTGTTGGTAAAAGTTTGAGCTGATTATTTTTTTGCTTGCTCATCTGCTGTAGTGTATCACGGTTTAATCATACCATTACTTATTAGCAATTTTAAATATGTCGAGTTTTGAAAAAATAAGTAAATGAATAATGAAAAGAAACTTTTGCCATTGTACCGAAAAATTAAAGTACTTAACCTTGTTTTTAGCATCAATTTCTTTCTTTTGGCCTCAACTAACTTATTTTTCAGCCCATTACTCAATAATCGATAGCATTGAAAGAAATCATCATTAAAAATCAGGATTACATTCCAGTAGTTTTTTCAATTGTGCCCCATATTGGGCGCCATCTCATATTCTATTCAAATTGAGAAAAATCCTTGTTCTAATTTCAGGACGACATTGAGAGTAACTTGACAACTACTTTGTACCTGTTAACTATTTTAACAAAACTGTTGAAGCAATGCTCCGACGAAGAAAAGTTCAATGTCAACCGAATGGTGTTCACATTGAACCAACTTGAGGTAACGCTGCGAGATGGGCAATCGCTGTTACACCTGGCATGTAATGCAGAAACGCCTGTGGATGATTTCCATACGAATGATATATGCAAGTAAGATTTTGTATATGGTTGCATGTGGAATTAATCGATTTATTGTTAAGTGTCGTCGTGATCCTTGAGTGTTTGCATGAATTAGAAACAGCCCTATTTAATAAATTTATTTACATTGACATTGGCCTACAAGCTTACGAAGTTCTAAGAGCTTTCTGTATTCTACCAACAAAATTTAAATTAAATTATTGAGGTCCATTAGTTTGCAAGAGAGCAGTGCAGTTGCTGCAGAAAGTAAAAAAATCCAATGAAGATTAAAGATCTTAGAGGGATCAATATTTTACTAACACAGTCTGGAGTGTTTAAAAAAGCTATTGATATGCAGATCAAACAATATACTTGAACAGGTGATTGTTGTTCTTGCCACATGGTCGTACGGTAAATCAGAAGTATTATCTTGAAGTTATGCGCTGGCACAAATGTATATCTGAAGGGGACTACTTTGAAGAGGACAAAAAAGAAATTGATGAATAAATAAACATTTTTTGAGATAAATGCAAATTCACCTAGTACTAGTTTTGAATTTAAATTTATTCTAACTTTCAATCGTTTGTAAACTGAATCGGGATTTTCCCGTTTCTAAGTAAATAAATTAATAAAACACGGGGTTCCCCTTTCACACAAACGTCTCTCACATTCTTGTATGCTGACCCAAAAATTATTCTCTGTCAACTAATCAACTAATAACTAAAATGATTTGATTATATCACTGACTACAAGTTGAAAATCTTTCAGATTCCCCTGTGCAGAGACGACCAAACTTTTGATCCAGTGCGGCGCTAACGTCAACGCAATGGATGCTGACAGGAATACACCACTCCACGTCATTGTTAACTATCATAAGGCTGTGTCTGATTTTATTACGTTACACTCGATTATCACAGATCTGACTGAAAATGGAGCCCATCTTGACTGCGTGAATAAACGTGGAGAGACACCTCTGGAATCTTCAGCTACAGGTAGTAAGTGAATCTGATATTGTGTATTCTTGCTTACGGTTACCAGTAATTTTTTCAATTACAATTGAATTGCAGATGTTTATCTGCAATTATGGTCTTTTTGAGGTATCTCGCAAATAGTATGATAGAGCTGACTGATACTTAATGAAAATCCATTATAACGTTTTCATAAAACACACTTTAGTGTCAGATTTCCACTTGAAAGTTTACAAAACCACTACACGTGTTTCGCTATATGATAGCAACTTCTGGTGTCACAATACTGTTTGTATAAATTCTGTGTAATGCTCTTATATTAATTTGAACTATTATGACAATTACTACCTGTCAAATTTCTACACGATAAATTCATTACCTAAACTATTTACCTATCTAGGAACAACTCATAATACCGAAGATAATGAATACAATTTTTATCTGAGCTATCATGTTACCTACTTCTAAGATCTGTCCTAATTACCAATTTCCTTGTTGCAAACTAAATTCAATAAATGAGAACAATTCGAATCTATTTGATCATTGAACAATGATCCCGAATTTTCACATCTGTTGATTTCTAAACACTCCAAAAGATCTTGTTTTGACCTTTTCTCTTCCAAATGCAGTACTTCATAATCGCAGTTCCCTCACAACCACTTACGACTCTTGAGAAATGATCTCTCATAGTCCTACCGACTCTGAGAAATGTAATTTGACTTGGCAGACCACAACATCTAGAAGGTTACAAGGTAATATGTCTAGAGGGGTCCAATGACTAATGGATCGTGATTGAACTCGTGCCCCTCTGTCAAAAGATTGTTTGCAAATATTGAGTTGGTCGTTTTATTCAAAAAACTACCACTGTTCTGTTTTATTCTCTTGGAAAAAGTTCTTCCTGTTTGCCCGATATAAAATTTTGGACAAGAACCACAAGTCAACTTGTATACTCCCGATTTATCGGACACTGGAGTTTCATCTTTATTGTTTTTAAGGAATATACTCAGATTATTTTTCTGTAGGCTACACGTCCAATTTTTGGCTTAAAAAAACGAGCGATATTAGTAGTGTTTTGTATCATTATTTGAAACTGGATAGACCTAGTACAATGTAAGATGCAATTGTGTGGCAAAACACGTGTCGCCGTTTTGTAAACTCTCAAGTGCAAATCTCGCAATAAAGTGTATTTTTTGAATATGTTATCTATCATTGTATCGCCCGGAAAGTAGTTTTCTATTCCTCCTATTACACAAGTTTTTCTGATTTTTATTAAATATTTTCATTTTTTCTTAGTCATACAATGTTTCGGAGGAGATGAATCACGATAACTAAATTTGTACAAAAGACCACGAATCTACCAAAATGTGTCAAGTTCAAGTGATCAGTGACCAAAAAAAAGTTGTAACGGTATACAACCCCAATTTTTATTAATTTCTGTTATCTGTATGTTTAACAGGATGTTTGATTAAATAAAAAAGTTTGTTAACTTTTCAGGTGTAGCAGAAATAATACTCAAAACACAAATGAAATTGAGTCTGAAATGTATAGCAGCGAATGCTGTCAAACAGCACAGGCTTACTTATCAAGGTCAGGTGCCTTTATCTTTGGAGTCCTTTATAGAACTCCACGGACCCGGTATCAAGAAAGCCTAGTCAAATTTAGATTTTTAAGTACAATATTTTTTGATAAAATAGATTGTATATTGTGTATAAATGCAGGCGCTTCTACGTGTTCAAATGTTTAATAAAATGTTTTCAAAAATACCAGTTTTCCTTGATTACTTCTAGTTTTGATAACATATCAAAACTGAACTTGAATATGCAGACTTAAATATGTTTCGTTTCAGGAGGCATAGGATAATCATATGTTCATTAGATATGTTATGATCTGAAAATCGTCCAGTGTCTGAACATGGAAATCTAGCACCATTTTATATACCGCGTATGGTCCTGAATATCTCGACATACTTCTCACATCTTTACAAGCTAGATTTGCATGTCGCGCCTCGAGAATACGCTAGGAGAAACGTTCTGCTATCAATCTAAACAACACATATTAGTCGCCCAGGGGCCGTCGTTTGGTCAAAGGAATAAGCTACGATATACTGGATAGAGTGATAAGCAAACTAGGCTGAATCATCCCTTTTCAGTAGGTCTCGTACTCGATCAACTTGTAGGAATAAAATAAAGATATTCTGTCATGAGATTTTCTGAGAGGTGTTAGTACTGGTTTTTTTTACTGTGTGTCTTGGGTTTGTTTTGGCAAAATCTAATCACTCTAGTCTAGAAGAACGTAAAACTTTAACGGATCTGTTATCTACACATAATCTTGGCAGGCTATTGGTTTTCATCTTATACCTACTTTGGTATACCTAGTGGAATTACCAAACCATACCACTAATTATGGATATTTCAACCCGATATCGCGACTCATGCTGCTCGGAAACTCTTTTAAAAGTGAAATCATCGGCATTACCTTTGCTAAATTGAAAACAACAAGTTGGCACTCAATGCGGACGACACAGCACTACTGGCGAGATCCACTAGCCACGCGCAAGTTACTAGATACTTACAACAGCAAGCGGACAGGTTAGAGGAATGAGCCGACCTTTGGAAAATCAGTATAAACCCTGACCCGGCGATACCGTTCACCTGGAGGCGGGTACAACCGGAAGGACACGTCATCTTTAACGGCAGGAGATTCCGTGGACCAACGAAGCAAGATACCTAGGAGTCACCCTCGACAGGAAACTAACGTTTAGGCTAGGGCTGGCAAAAGCCGCTCGACAAAACCTCTATCCCATTATAGGACTAACATCGAGTCTCCAAGTGAAACTGCTTCTAATCAAGACCGTTCTACTACCTATCATTCTGTATGCTTCCACTGCCTGGGGCCAGTGCGCAGCGACATACAGACGTTTATGAACTCCTGCTTGCGGACGGCCGCAAAGCTCCAAGATATATGTCAAACAGATATATCTACCAGGACCTGGACCTCAACATCCAACATGTGGATGCATTCATGGGGAACCATGCCGAAAACGACTTCGAAAAAATTCGGACACACGCCACTCCAGCGTTGCGTAACTTACTTGACGCGCTCAACAGGGATGACCTCAGATTTCGCGAGAGGGATAAGCACATGAGGTCGACGAAGCAGAATCAACAACCACCCCCTGAGTCGTCGTCCGGTAAGTATAAAAAATTTTATATCCAGTTACACACACATATAGTTCGCGATGTAGTCTCCATGCACACGTCACGATGAACAAAAACAAGAGATAACGATAGTGAAAGCACCTAATGGCTGACTTTAGACCAAAGGACGTCAAATGTCAATCTTGCTGAAGTGCCCAGCAGCAGGTTGAGGTCCACTCAGAAATGAGTGGGCGAGGACGGAATGAGATTTTAGCTCTTGCATGCAGAAACTGCGGGGAATATTCTATATCTTAGGGCACTCTACCCCGGGGGCATACTTCTATTGAGTTTCTCGAGGTAAACCACTGAATCAGTTTACAGCTCTCTTTGAATATCTGAAATAAGTCTCACGATATGTTTTTGCGTTATAAAAACACTAATGATTTCCGTAAAATATATTAACAAAAAAATGTAAATAAACCATTGTAGAATATATTCTTAGCTAGACTTTTTGGTCAACATTGTTCTTCATTCGTTTTATAATGTAAAATACTCTGTTATCCAATGGACCGCCGCCCAATGTGACATTGTGTAATTCAGACACCTTAATTTTTTTTTCAACAATTAGGCTACTGTTATTTTAATAAAATTTTTTAGAAGTATTTGGCACAGTGTCAGTTTAAAACAGGCCAAAGAACACACCTATAACATACTCATTGAAATCTATTTTTTCAATGTGGTTGAGAACTTTTGCCAACTATTTTTTGAGAAAGAAAGGTTTTGGCTGTCTACTTCTCCTCCTTTATTCAAAAAATGAGGGAATATCTACTAGACGATGTATTGTTACTAATAAATTCCCAATGATAATGATGATAATTTCACATAAAACACTATTTAAGTCATAGCAATGATCAAAGCAATGTCCGATCTACTGGAAACACTTGAAACTCTTTCTAATATTATATTGTGTAGCGTTCATATGAATTATATCTGATTCAGTTCCATACGGACTTTTTCACAAGGGGAGCTTCACGTCTCTCGCTCCTATACGGGAGCGTTTATCACTCCTACCTACCGCCCATTCACACCGGGAGCCTTTTTAGTTCCTGG
>WOGR01009042.1:0-11536 GCA_015342045.1 Leptinotarsa lineolata | reverse complement strand
CACAAGCACTACAGGATACACCTTAAGACGCTCTAAGAGCGGTGCCTGTGAGAAAGTTGTGATTGACATTGGATTTGAATCGCTGGAGATCAAATCCAATGAAAAAAACGTTCTAAGGAAGTTTATTCCACATGAACGCCAGACTTATTAAACAGCGAAGTTCAAGGTGTGCTGAGTTGAACTTCAAAACGAAGAGCAGCCACAGTCCGTCACGTATTTCTGATATGCACCGCTCTTGGTGAAATCAAATGTGCCAAGTCCCTTGAGAAGCTCCCGTGAAAGTATCTGTAGAAGAGAGACAAATCTCCAACATCTTTTCGATGTTCCAGACTATCAAGATTACAAGTTATGTTTGCGTTTCTAATCAGGCGGATGGCTCTATGGCTCTTTCCTGGATGGAATCCAGCAGCTTCAGGGTATGCTTAGGGGCGGAGCTTCAAACATGAGAACAATACTCCAAAGAAGGTCTGATCTGAGCTTTTTAAAGCATCAAAAATTGCTGAGGTGTGCACAGTTTTCTGGTTCGGAATAGTGTTCCACGCTTTTGGGAAGCAGCCCTTGCAATTCCGGCAACATGCCAAAATATATAAGTGTCCATTTTAACAACTAACAAACTTATCAAAACAGAAAGCGGAATTGTCTGTCCTAACATTATTATATCCGGTACAGAGACATTCATCTTTTTGGAGAAAACCGATGCCTGGGTCTTCGTGGCATTGAATTAAACCTGGTTACTTTCATCCCAATTCGTAATTACTTCTACATCCTCATTAAGATATGTAACCTCCTGCTGCCGGTGAAGATGTGCATCCGCAACTGACGTCCTGATATGCAAATGGAATGACGAGACGAGTGTGCTGTCGTCAGCAAAGCAATATATTGGATTCTTCATTTTTTTTCAAAAAGTCGTTGATGCACAATAAATTCTATATATAGTCCATCTAGCCTGTCTCTCCAGAAAAATGTGGAGAGGAGGTAGTTCTCGAAGGATCTTTATGGCCGCTGACGGGTGGAACTGATGTAACCACAGATATCCAGACAAGCCTGTTTCTGTGAGCCAGAGAGTGTCGCCTGGGCCGATTTGTGTAAAGATTTCGGCCACCAGGCAATTGCTCCATAAGTGATCATTGGTCTGGCAATCATCACACATGTTTGGGACCTAAACCCCAAGTTTTATCACAAATCCTTCGACACGTCCATAGGAACAGTGTGAATTTGTGTGAAACTTTTTCCAAGTGAGCGTTCCAGGTGGGTTTTTCATCAAGAATAATGCCATCATTGAGGAAAAGTGGCATTAAACCGTCTATTTTTTTTCTCTTGGTGAAGGGGATTATCAGTTTTGCTGAGGTTGACAGACATCTGCACCCTCTGGCATCATCTGTGAACCACGTCCATAATACTTTGAAGGATATCACAAGCTACCCTTCCTGACGGAGACCTTGAAGAGTCGTTGCTGCAGTTTTATACCAACCGACTATGCCAACTGACTAATATCCTCAAAGCACTGGGATAACTTTGTCACTAGTGAAACCTTCGCCGATCAAGACCAGGCATAAACGGCCTTTGTCGACTCCATCGAATCCTGAGCTCACAATTTTTCGTACTGATTGAATTGATTGACTTGCGTTATGTTGGTAAGAGTGCACTGATTCAAATGCCGTCCATTCCAATCAAATTAAATGAGTATTCACGGATATATAACAGTTTGAAATAGACTCATGAAAACAAACAAAACTTTTGAAACGACCTAATACTTTAGTAAACACTATGGAATGAAATGGAGTGGAATGGAATGAAATCAAAATGAAAATGAAATGAGAGTCTGAGCATGATAATATTCTCCCAATAATACTTCATTTACTCGGTTGCCTGGATATAATTTTATAAAATTTCATTGTGTTCGTTTTGTCTAATAACTCGAAAATGGTAGAAATTTCCTTAAATTATTGCCCATTTTCAATTCCTAATCATAACGTTTATTCAGTTGCACATGACATATATTGCTTGATACCATCCAACCATCATTCTGTTTCACTTTATTTTCAGTAATCCAATGGTAATACAGTAAAGCTAGATAGTTGAATGCCAATTTTGGTCTTCATTACTAATTATCGAAACCTAAATCAAAAACTAATCAGAATATGTTCAATATCAGGTTATGTATTGCCAATATATTCGAATCGAATCTGAATGTGTTCAGGGTTCCCTATTATGAAAGAGTGAACAAATTCGTATTCGAAATTTTAGAATACAAAAAAAAGAGTGTGCTTTAGACCACACGACTGAAGAAAAACTTCTTTAGCTCCATCTATATGTATGTATATGTTTATATATAGTAACACACGACTGAAGAAAAACTTCTTTAGCTCCATCTATATGTATGTATATGTTTATATATGTATAATATACACATGTATTTACACATACATACAGGGTGAAAATTTGAAAACTTACAATGACTATATATGAGCAACCAAATGAAGTATAAGAAATCGCTGAAAACAAATTTCACAATAGGGATGGGGAAACAAGAAGATTCAATAATCATTGTGTCACGAATCAAATGGCGCTCATTTCGATTGAATTGAATGAGTACCAACTGAGATACTACAGTCTAACCTCACTTATTTTGAAAAGGGAGTTTGTCGCATACTTGTGTCATACATTGCTTCCGGATACATTAGGCAGGCTAAGTAATATAAGTCGAACACGTCATATGAAAGTATCACAGAAATTGAACATTCCCATAGCAGTATGAACTATTGATATAGGGGTTCAAGTGATTTCAAGAGGAGTAGTTCAAAATGGCAGAAAACAAGATGGCGCTATACCAATTTTGAATAGTAATAACTTGAAAGTTGGGAATTTTTTAATGTTGCGCAACAAATGTTGTAGGAACTGATCATGCAACAATGACGCAATACATGACATGAACAGACTGAGACTAATAAAAAAATTAATGATTGGTAAAAATACAATTCTCGGTACAAACTTTCATTTTCCAGCTGTGAAAAAGTATAATAAACTTCAAATTGAATCAAGCCCACCAGTTCTTCGAATTGCACAGTTTGTATGATGTATAATCTCATTTTCATTGTTATTTTCATGAAATAGGTAGATTTTATATCATATAAACAGTTCAATGTGGGTTCAAGTTAATTCAAAGTTAATTTTTTTCTTTTTAGAGTAAGCAAATTTCAGAACAATGCATTATTTCATCATCCCAACAGTATGTACCTGTCGAATGGATTTACTGTTAGAGATTTCCGAATGTTTGACCATTTTCTTCAAATCCTACCTATGAATATGTTCCAAAATATATTCATAAGATATATTCACTTGGAAATTCGTGATATACAATCATTGCAGTGCAGATACATGAAATGAATATTAGATACAACTCATTTCGAATACAAAAAAGTGTAGCATCAATAAAATCGTATTATTCACCGGTCTGGTGATAGATAAAGTTGAAAACAGTTCAAGTATTGACCCACCAAGTTTTAAACATCAATACCCAAGAAAGTAACTCCATCTTTTCAAAATTTGAATTTGTTTCATGAGCTTCTTCTTCTTGGGTTGTTTTATATACAGGGTGTCGATTTGAAAACTTCCCACCCTCATTATCTTCTTTCCAGTAAACAATATGAGGAATCGAAGAAACCGGTCAATTTTATTGCGAAAGGGGACTCTGTCAAGGACTATTTGCAGCCCTCGTGTTTCAACCCCTTAGGAGGTATAGATGTTACACTTAGAATTTTGAATAGAAAGGGGGGTCAAGTGGCACAACATTTTGATTGGCGATCCATTCTGCTTTCAATTTTACCCTGACTTATTATTTTTTGATGAGCATTTTCCGAAAAATAGCGTTCTGAACAAGCAGAAGTAATTATAAGAACGCCAATAATGATACGCATGGTTTGACCAGAAATGGTGAGAATATTAGGTGGTAGGTACCGTGCCAACCCTCCACTAGGAGTAACCTTGGCCATTAGCTTCATCAATTTACATCAGAAAGTAGTCTTATAGTAAAACGTAAATGGTAGTCAAGTTGTGTTTAGTAAATGCTGAATTTTTAATTTTCGTCTCAGAAAGTCTATAGAGATAGCCGTCCTTCTTTGCTAATTCTGCTGGAAAAAGTTTTTATCTTCAGGCAAAAAATTGGTTCGGAAATTAGAACGATGTGGTAGTATTGTGATACAGTTGTACCTGTTCAGCTGTTTAGTAATTACTTTAAATAGTGTATAAAAGTGTAAAAATGGTTCTTCAAGACAGAAGTGAAATCATTATAATTTATGGAGAAGTTGGAAAGTGCACACGAAGGGTGGCTTCTCTTGGTAAATATGTTTCACGAAACTGATTTAGTGACAAATAAAAATAGAAATAACCCCAGAGTACCTACTAAATGAAACAGTTCAAATTGAAGTTTGGGGAACATTTACTGCAGAGTCCACAAACTCCTTACGATGAGTATCAGAACCACAGAATAGTTAACAATCAGAATTGTGAGTGACCATTAGCGAAAAAACTTGCGCATCTTCATGGCGCATCCTGATCTTGGTTTTAATTGACACGTTGCCGGTTGCATTGAGCCAGTCGATTGGTAGCTCCATCGTTGTGATATTGTGTTAATTGTACCTGAACTCAAGAAAGTGTTTTGCTTCAATATTTTGTTTGAAATGGAGAAACGTGTTGTTAGTGGCGGATGTGTTTGTGCCGCAAGGAACTCTTTCAATGATTATTTCAAAAACAGATCTCAAAGTTTTTTTCGAATTTGGAATTTTTGGAATTTGTTTTCCAACAACATTTTGAATCACTTTTTTCTCATGAAAATATTGTGAACATTTTCCGTACATCTTTTTCGCTAACCTGTTTTAACCTGTTTGGTCGATTGAGAATATTTTACTCCTCAAAATATGCTATTAGAAATTTCAAAAATATTAGTTCTAAATCTAGCAAGAAGAAAAAGACAAAATAATTATTTGACGATTCTACTAGTGAGTATTTTATTTTGTCCTTCACAAAGTGTTTGTAGTGAGTATTCTGTGATTTTATTTACCTAAACAATTTATTTTATATAATATACCCCTGAAATAATTTTTTATAATTATATTGTGTATTACTTTATTTCCAATATTGAAGTCAAGATCCAATAAAAAAATTCGTCTAGTTCTGCTCCAGAAGTATTTATGCCTTCCATTTTTTCATGTACCCTCCCCCACAAAACAAAAATATTCAAAGATGTGAATGAATAAAAATTTAAATATTTTTGGAATATATTCCCAAAAGTTCTTCCAAAATATCTGGAATGATTAGAAGTAAAGATGGTCCTGAACTTTTTTATAAGTGTTGGGCAAAGCCGCCCCTCAGCTTTATACCAGGATGTCATTATCGAGGTCCGTGAAAACACCGAATAGAGATCAAAGGCGCCGCTTTGAACTTCCAATTCTGATTCCATTCACGGCTATTGATTATCAGAACAGCCGTGAATGTCACGCGAGACTGTAAGACAAGCATTGAAAATGCATAAATTTCACCCTCATAAAATTCGGATTTTTCAAGAGCTCCAAGAGCATGATTTTGATAGAAGAATAGAGTTTTGTGAAATCATGTCTCATCTAGTCAATACCATCCCTAATCTTCTGTTGAACATCTGTTTCAGCGATGAGTGTTCATTTTGTATGAATGGCAATGTTAAAAAATAAAATTGTCGTTATTGGAATGACGAAAATCCACATATTTTTCGGTGAGGGGTCAAAATGGGCACAATCATCCCGCGGGAATTGCAGAGGTTGCTTCTCAAATGTTTGGAACACTGTTCCGAACCAGAAAACTGTACACACCTCAGCAACTTTGATGTTTTATAAAGCTCAGATCAGACCATCTTTGAAGTAGATATTGTTTTCATGCATGGAGCTCCACTCCTGAGCATACCCTGTAGTCGTTGATTGGAGACGTGAACATCATTTACAAATTTGATAGTCTGGAACATCGAAGAAAGGTTGGAGATTTGTCTCTCTTCTATAGATGTTTTCACGAGAAGTGTTTAAGTGACTTGGCACATTTGACTCCACCAAGAGCGGTACATATCAGAAATACGAAACGGACTGGGTTGCTCATCGCTTCGAGGTTCAATTCAGTACACCTCCAACTTCACTGCTCAAGAACTCTTTCATTTGGAGAACTGCATTTACGTAGAATAAACTTCCTAAGAACGTTTTCCCAAATGGATTCAATTTCCAGCGATTCAAATCCAACGTGAATCGCTACTTTCGTACAGGCACTGCTCTTAGAGCGCCTTAAGGATTTTCTTGCAGTGCTTGTGTTTTGTCCTTAAAAAACACAACACCCACTAAAAGTTAATGTTTGGGCTGGTATTCTTGAACATGCCATTTTTGGTCCATTATTTCTGGACGAAAACTTGACTGGCAATCTGTACCTTGAACTATTTGATCCTCTTATAAGTCACGTGCTAGAAACTGGAATGGATGCAGGTAATGAACTTTCGCAGGAGGCTCTATTACATTTCCAGCAGGACGGTGCTCCACCTCAGTATTTTATTTCCGCCCGACAGTGATTAAACGAGAGATTTCCAGATAGATGGATTAGCAGAAGGGGAGCAGTTGAATGGCCTCCGAGATCACCAGATTTAACACCCTTAGATTCCTTTCTTCTGTGGCATCTTGAATCCGTTGTTTATAAAACATAAACTTCCGATATTGAAGAACTCAAATGACAAATTACAGCAGAATATCAGTCAATTCCTAGTGAAGTGATCCGTAATGTCAAAGTAGAGTTCGAAAACAGACTACATTACTGTCAAGAGCAAAATGGACGATATTTCGAATGGTTTATAAGATAAAAAGTGCAAGAGGATTGTATATTTGAAATGTCTTCTCGTAAATTAAAATTTCATTTCGTGAAAGCACAATAACCAACAAATAAAACATCCCACGCTAGTTTAGAATGGTATTTTTTGGAAACTGCTCATCAAAAAATGAAACGTCAGGGTATCATTGGAAGCAGAATTGAATGCCAATCACAATAATTTGCCACTCGACACCCCTTCCCATTTAAGATTCCAAGGGTACAATGTCGGATTTACCAGCAGGCTAAGTAGGCTGGAGCCTAGGACGGCAAATTTCAAAGGGCGGCAGATTTGGTTCATAAATGTTTTTATTTCGATTTACGAAATTAAAAATTAAATTATTATACACACACAAAATACGAGTTTTAAAAATTGGAGAGAAATTAAAATATTTCAAAAAATCGAAATATAGTCCTAGATACAGTGCTAAATACTAAATATTTCAACATCTCTACTTGAAAAATTACTGAATACTTTATTAACTGTACTTTGATGATCATGAATTTTCAGAATATCGCAATAGCCATTCGATATTAAAGTCGAAATTCAGTTATTTCACATATTTTCTTCATTGATAATTGCTATAATTTTTTCTCCGTGTACCTAATGATTATGATATCTAGGAAGTTATTTCTTCAAGCGTGAAAATACTGACTGAAATTGACAAATTTTCATTAAATAAAAAACTTGTTCAATATCTTATAGAGATATATAGTCTTTTGGTTTGAAATAATCGAATAACTGATATTTGAACGACTGCGACTTGACAATAAAAACATTTCCTCCACAAAATATGAAGTTGAACAATTTGTTGATTAGAAAATTGATACATTTCATCACTTAATTATTTTAATTGTATCAAAAAAAAGTTTGGAAAATCCAAATGAGCATGTCTTAAGCGCTCATGTCGTATACGAATTATTCAAATTAAATGTTCACATTAGCATTATTTTCAACAAAGCCAAAAAAATAAAATAATACTAAGCGGCAATTTTTTTATTCAACAGCTTCTCTCCAGTCAAATCAGTATGGGAAATTCCACGCCAAATCGACCACTTTTTACCGCGACCCCATTTGATTCAGCTTACACTTTTTTATCTTATTTTATCTCATCAAAAATGCTTTTCAAAATTTTTTGAAATTGTTCATCCGACCAAAAAAAATGTTACAAATTTTTCAATGGAGAAGTCTCGTCTATTTTGAAGTGACAATTTTGTGCAGAAATTAACTTGTCAAGAAGTTTTTTTCTAAAATTTTTGGTTTTCTATGTACTTTTTAGAAAAAAATATATCAAAAATATCCGAAGCGGTATTCACTGTTTATTTTTTAATTTTTGGAAAAAATCGAAAATTTTTCCGTGATTACCATTTTCAATTTTTTTTTTTCGTTCTCTTATAGGAAACTTTGACATATTTTATGAATCGTCAAATTTTTTTCAGAGTGGTGTTTTATGCCATTTCCTATTATTTTTATCGATTGAAAAATTTATTTCCTAAATCCAGCTTTTTTCACATAACACCACTCTGAAAAAATTATAGAGTCCATGTTGCACTTCAAAATTGAAAAAAAAATTGAAAAAATAATTTATTTATAGGCGGCAAAAATTGAATAGCCTACGGGCGGCAAATCTGTAAATCCGCCACTGCAAGGGAAACATCTACCCCACCTTGGGGGTTGAACCACGAGAACTCCAAATATTCCTTGGAAGTGTCCCCCTTGACTGTAAAATTGACCTGTTTTTTCGATTCCTCGTATTATTTACTGGAAGGAAGATATTGAAAGTGGGAAGTTTTCAATTTGACACCATGTATAATGGTTTCATTATTACATTTTCAGTGCTAATCCTTTTCGATTCAATTTTCGAAAGATAATCTCCCAGCACTATCAAATATCCCATGATAGTTACTTCTCACCAATTCATACTAAATAACAACTATCCATAATACTTAACAGAACTGTCGATAATCGCATTTAGAATTGGTTAATTACGTGCGTACTAATTTACATGTACCAGATAATGCACTGTACCGAAGAACGTAAATTAAACAATTGAAACGCGCACAAAACCGTACATCTATTATTTGCTTTTCCGCAAAATGTGATTAAACATATTTCCCATTGCAGATGTGTACATACCGAATCATCTGTGGTCTCCTGGAAACTTCGATACCAAAAAAATTCGTTACGCCAGCATTGTAGACCTGATAATAGCACGTTGGGTCGCCAAATTGGAAATTTAACGTTACAAAATATATTATTACCACGTCGTGGCAGGTGACCATAATTTCCATTGCTGAATTCAGGGAAACAGCACGTTTCGTGACAGTGGGGTCGGTCTCCAGGCGGTCTCAGTTCGTAATTGATTATGTCTAACTTGTACTCCCCAGTTTGGAAATTATGGTGACTACATAGCAGGTATACAGCTGAATTAATAATGAAGCTCCATAACCCTGAGGACCCCAGAAATGTTCATAATCTAGAAATATATACTCATTTGCTATCTCTCAATTAGTACTACTGGACGATAGCACAGTCTGCTGGTTTGGGTATGTAAAAACTGGAAACACGGATCGATAGTTCACCCCAGAAACTCCCCTCCATTGAATTTATTTTGTAACGATAAAATTGGTAATCAAGGTGTATAATGATTGAGGTGTTTTTGTATTTATTAAAAGTCAAATTCAATGAGTTTGAATGAATTCATTATTTCGGTTACTGTACATATTGAAAAAATACCGAAACAGGCAAATTTGAAATATAATTCGACATACTTCAACAGAAAAATGCTACCCCTACCTTCAATCACCGTCGAAGGACAGGTACAATACCTATTTTTTAAATAAGAAGTGTAGGCTTGTAATACATCGTTTGAAAGGTCACTTCATTTTCTAATCAAAAATGTTATCGCTTTCAAGTTTGTGGCAACAATTGAGAAATTCGATTAAATACACTCAAAACTTATTACAATATACTCAAAACTTATTTTATGTTGAGGTTATCATATTAAGAAAGTAATCAAAAACCATAGCGATGTTTTTTTAGATGGTATCCATTAAATAACTGTAAATAATTTCAAATTGTTTTGCATGTTACAATAATAGTTGTCAATATTTAAATTCAATTTTGAAGTTCGCTAACTTCAAGTCTACAGTTTCACAAATGATTGGTTACGGAGATAAAACTCGAGTACAACAGGAAGTAGGATCTATTAAACAGACAATCCCTGTAACACGCTCCTTACTTACCTTGAATCCTGGAAAAAATCTTGGAAGATACTAAAATATGAGACAAAAAACCAAATAAACAATTGATATGAATCTAGTAGGCTGCTGTCATTTAGGTATTCAAAGTTACTAAAAGACGTCAGTATAATATTTGTGGGCGTATTAAATTTAATTATGGCTCATTTGTCCGAGACTCAAAGAATAGACATTTCAATTATGATCGGTTGTGGTAATAAAACAAGAACTCAAAAGGAGATTTGTGAAATTTTCAATAATAAATACCCTGGTCAACACGTGTCGCAGTCTACAGTTAGAAAAATTGAAAAAAAGTTTCGTGAAATTGGACATGTGTAAAATATTGGAAAATCAGGTAGAAATGTTCAATTCACTGGTGCAATCACTGAAAAAAGTTGGATGTACTTCTAGAGATTGAAAAAAATCCGCATGAGACAACTCGAGAACTTGCCGCCGACAATGATGCAAGAGAGTTTTGCATAAAGAAAAATACCACCCTCACAAAGTTCAGTTGGTTCAGGAGTTAAATGATGATGATCCTAATAGAAGGCAAGAATTCTGTGAATTGATGATGTACAGAATGAACGCAGTTTTGCAGTTCATAAACAAAATGGTGTTTTCTGATGAAGCGACATTTCATTAAAACGGAACAGTTAACAGATAGAACTGTAGATATTGGAGCAGAGAAAATCCTCACTGGATGTGGGCGACTCACACTCAAATGTCCTGAAAAAGTTAACGTTTGGGCTCGTATCATTAACAATAAAATTATTGGCCCTTATTTTTTTGAGAGCACTGTTGATGGTGAGGTTTATCTAGATTTTTTGATTAACTGATTAGTGCCTACATTACAAATACATTTTCCTGATGTTAATCATCCAAATGAGATAGATCGAACTATTTATTACCAATAAGACGAAGCTCCACCACATTTTGCACGTACAGTTAGAAATTCTTCAAACGAGGTTTTCCCAATATGTGGATTGGAAGACGTGAAACGATCGAATAGCCGGCCAGATCCCCCAATTTGACTCCTCTCGATTACTTCCCAAGGGGTTATTTGAAATCTAAAGTATATTTTAATAGGCCAAACAATATTGCTGATTCAAAAGTTACGATAATGGAAGAAATTAACAAAATAACCCTCGAGGTCATACAAAATGTTGTACGAGAATTCCAAAATCGCTTCGGTTATTGTCAAGAAGTTGATGGTGGTCATTTTGAACATTTAATTTAATTGTAAAGTACATTGAAAAATACATTCTTAATATTATGCGGCATTATTATCTTTATTCTACGTGAAGTTTTGTGATACCTAGAGACATTATCAAAATTTTACATCCTAAAAATCATTTTTTTCAGTTATGTTTGCACCAAACTTAAGAAACTTTATATTGCTGAACAGAGGACTGAAATACCTTTTCAACAA
>WOGR01009041.1:313-11537 GCA_015342045.1 Leptinotarsa lineolata | reverse complement strand
CAATGATGTTCATTGTCTTACTGACATTTTTTGTCATTTTTATAAACAAAAAATAACTTAATAAACCTTATCGGCTTGTTGGAATTGCCATATGGCAGATAAAAAGCAATATTTCCAGAAATATCCATATTAATATTTGTCTCCAGGAAATTATTAAATTTTCCACCATTTTGTAGTATTCTAGGGTTGTGAAGTATTCGTCAGGAGCTTCAAAATGATGTATCAGAAGACCCCCCTTTCCATTTATTTTTTTTTTCGCAGATGGCGCCCAATCGCCATCTTGAAAGTTTCATCTGTCAATTTCACTTCAAAATAAAGTATTCATGCATCAATTTCATTATCCCCAATTTCAATTTTTTGAGTTGACCCGTTCAAAAAATAAGAGAGGGGGACATTAAAGAAATGCACTGTATTCTTTCAACAATTTATAACGACAGGTTATGATGTATCCTGGTATTATAAAAAAAGTAATCAGTGGAGTGGAGTGAAAATATCCCTAACATACAAAGGCGATACCTATGAATATTCCAATTGAGTTGTGTAATATTACTTTCCAGAGACAAAATTGAAAACCATAAGATTTCAATATTTACATTCCAACAGTTTTTGCATAAATAATTTTTCAGTGTGATGGAATTAGCTGATACTTGATAAAAATCCACAACTTATTCAAGTGACACTTCATTCTGAGATTTTCACTGGACAAATTACTATTGTATAGCGAAAAAAGTGTTGCAGTCGGTGCGGTTTTGTGAAATGTCCAATAAAATTCTCACAATAAAGTGTTACTTGATGATCTTGGAAGAATTAAATTTGAACTGAATGATGATAACATATTTTCTTTAGCCTCAAATTTGCCTTTTCAAATGTTATACGTTCATTTAACAGAGTACCAGAATTTCGCTATTTCTCAAACATTTTGTAAAAGGGAGGAAAATCCATGCACTTAGAGACGGCTAATCTGAAAAATTTTTGGTAATGCCTAAAAGTAGGCGGAAATCAATGATATCCATTCAATTACTACAATGGCCTATCTATCAGTTTTGAAGATTTTAAGGAAGGACAGAACATTTAGACATTATTCAATGATATAAAACCGACATAAAGTTGAAAGAAATACCATTCAACTTCCAACATGAGATAAACAAAGCTAAAACTGCCAAAGTGCGAATGTCTACATAACTTAACCAAAGCGTAAGCACAAAAACAAAAACTCAACTGAATAAAAATAAACTTACATCCTATATGCATTGATGATTTTAGACATTTTTCAAAAACTCCTCCTGAACGTATCCAAGGAATGCCACTTTTACCATCACCGTGAAAATGTTTTCAAATCCTATTCAAAGAAAAAAACAATTTTTCAATTGCAATAACAGGTTCATAGAAATACGCGGTTAAATTATGGAATATAAAGTCATATGTACTATTGAGAAGTTTATTTCTCTGCACTGAAAAACCTTGGCAGTGTGAAATAGGGAAACTTGAGGACATAATGAATCTGATGATAACCTACTTTTCTCAAAATTTAGAATAACTAATGTAACTGCGATAAAAATATACCCCCGATAATTGACGAAACTTGTGAAAAAATGTTTAACCATGTGGCAAAAGTAAGTTTCATCAGTTCAAAGAAGTGTAGCCTTCAAATTCATCAATTTTTCAGTTGTCAATTATTCGTTAACTAATGATAAGACAGTTAATTTATCAAATCAACTTCAACAAGTGACATAAAATTTTAAACTTTTTTAATGTTATTACACCATGCTTCATTTTTTCATTATTTCCTGAATCATATCGTTGCAAGCCCAAAAACAACCAAAGACTTCTCATTTGTTGACGTTACAAATCAACAAGCGTCGTAATTCGCCCTAACAAGTTTGGTTTTCAATTTGAATTGTAATTGGAGAAAACTCATCAATTAATGTATGAAGAGCAGATAGCGTTAAAATTTATTAAGTTGACCAAACATGAATCATATTAACTCAATTATGCTATATTGTCTACCAGTGCTATGAAAAAATATGTTTGTATTTGTTATACAGTAATTATGGGAAATATTTACAAGTGAAGAGTCCCCGAAGGAGGCTAAAATTTGGAAGACAATCAATAAGAATAGCGAGATACCAGAAGTAGCCGAAACTACAATAGATGCAAATTGTGATCTATATTCGAAGAATGATGTCCTCGTCAGTGAAATTCTTAATAAATTGTACTGAATTGTCATTTCAAGTAGAAATTTTGATGAATTTGAATATATTTTCTGTATATTTGGAGTTTAGTTTTCGAACGAGAGAACAAGCAACCAATATTTCTTTGTAAGTATGCCTGTTTTCAATTTTCAACTGACTGCTCGCAATGAACTGACACAGATGAGTCAAATATGTCTGTATAAGTCAAAAAACAAGGTATATGATGGAACTGGCCGATACTTGATGAAAATCCATAACTAACGTATGTGAAAAACACTTTGTGAGATTTTTACTTAACAGTTTCACAAAAACGCAACACGTGTTTCGCCATACAATGGCTTCTTCAGTCCTTTGCTAGCTGAAATTTTCTTGAATAACCTAGAGTATGAAATCCATAATAATCAGATAACTAAGAGTTTCTTGTACTGGTACAGATAGGCAATTAGGTAAGTTTTGTGAATATGTCAATTCGATCCACCCGTCAATAAAATGCACCATTGAAAAGGAGGTAAATAATTCAATAAACTACCTTGACTTAACCATCAAGAGAAATAACAATAAACATTATTTTGCAATTTTCCACAAACCATCCTACACGGACATTATCATACATAATTCCTCTACACATCCTTACTAACATAAAGTAGCTGCATTCAATAGTATGCTCCACAGACTATTGAATATACCATTGTCTGAGAGTAATTTCCAGAGAGAGCTGAGTTTGATCAAACAAATCGCGGTCAACAACGGTTATAAGGTAGATATTATAGACTCTATTCTTTCCAAAAAACTACAAAAGCAAGCTATGGACCAGGTATACCCAAATTCAAGATGCGATAACGTAAGTTATAGGACATTGTTATATTTGGATGAACCCACCAATAATATTGCCTGTTTTTTAAAAAAAGAGTGCGTGAACGTAGCTTACAGAACAAATAATAGTCGAAGAAAATTCATTGAAAACAATAAAGAAAAAAATTGTTGTCGGATATATCAGGAGTATATAAGTTGACTTGTGGCTCCTGCCCAAAACTGTATATTAGCCAAACAGGGAGAATATTTTCCCAAAGAATAAAAGAGCATAGAAGTAGTTTTGTAAATATAAAGACCAATTCCACATTTGCAAACCATGGGTTCAATCATGAATACGACGTGTTACATTTAGAAGGGAAAAGTTTGAAACTCAATCTTCTAGAATCTTTAAAAATCAATAGATTCAAGATTTCTGATATTTTACTGAACGACCAATTAGAATTAAATAACTCTCCGTTACTAAATATGTTTTCATATGTGGAAACTGGTACATAAGCTCAGGTAATTCATTACAAACTTAGGTACGTATGAAATATTAAATTACTAGGTATATCTCAGGTACTTGAAATGTAGGTACTTAAAATTGTAAAGTTATTTAAAGCATTGTTTATGTAGAATAAGTTAGTAAGGTAATGAAGATGCGCCTGAGAAAGCCATTGTATGGCGAAACACGTGTTGCGTTTTTGTAAAACTGTTTAGTGAAAATCTCACAATAAAGTGTTTTTTGAATACATTAGTTATGGATTTTCATCAAGTATCGGCCAATTCTATCATATGTGACTACTGAATTCAATTCACGAAACTAGTGAATTTGTCCAACTCTGATTCAAAAGATGTATATAAATTTCAAGATTTTTTAAATTCGAATGCAAAAAATGCTGTGCAAACAAATTTTAAATTTTTGTACTCTAGAGGCATGTCCTTGACCCTCATCTTTGTGAAATAATCATAATTTTGAAATGTAATTCCCTGATAACGTTATTGGTAATATTACATTATTGTGAAAACTAAACTATAATTTCACCAACTCTCAGCACTTCTTGTAATGTTACTCTAAATAATCATCGCCTCTGCGTCACCTATCAGGTACAAAATTAGTTTATGTAATTCTCAAACACGTTTTCTACAGCCTCACCGATTCATCATGAAATGCACCTAAAGTGGTATAAACCTTTTGACAAAATACCCATACACTGCTAATCATAAATGATATTTAGAATGGAGGACTGATTCACTGAAGGGTGAGAAGAGCATATACGTCAAGAGAGTATAATACACACAACAGCGACCTTAATCATAGACACGAAGGAACCTGGAACTAAACTATACGAAATAATGAAAAACACGTTGTAGGTCATTCCTCTGAAATTTATTCTACAGCATGAAATAATAACGATTAATTTTCCCATGAAACAAACATGTTTACAGTAGGGAAAACATTTCAAATCTATAACATAACTAACAAAGAAACAATATACAAATCATAAATGAAACTGAAAAATTAAATGATTGAATATACTTTGAGAGTCTAATAATAATACAGAAATTATAAATATTATGTACAAAAACACTCACATTGGATGAAATATATAGTTTTCCAAAATAAACGGATACATTTTGTGAAACCAGTGAGAATATTTTTTCTAAGAAAAAAACGATTAAAATTTGATATTTGTTCATGTAATTTGAACCTCCCCCCCCCCAATTAAACTACCTACCCCTTGTGATGTCTCAATTGATGTATTTTTTTCATAAGTAATACAACAAAAAAGTTTGTCAAAATTAGTTAATAAATAACGAGAGGTAATTACCCGAATCTATTCAAATAGGAAATTCAGAAAACATTGAAATTCATATGAATTTTTTGAAAAATAACACGAAAAATCATTAAATCAAGATGTACTCTTCCATAATGTGGAAACGCTACGTGTTGCTGAAACCAAACTCTCTGATCAGATGTATCAGAATCTTCTACCCTAGGAAATAATACACCACTACACCACATTAGTAATTCATCTGGAAAGTTAGGTACTGTGCATCATCCAGCATTCCGTCGAAAAAACATTGCCTAATAATTTGAAAACCTACCAAACCCGCCCACACAGTAATTTCATGTATTTATTTATTTATTTATTTAACGGGTAGTCCCAATTGTGATTAAAAATACAAAGTTAAAAAAAAAATTTAAAAACTGATATTAAGGTATAAACAAAATACAAAATGAATACCAAAAATACAATACAAATATATAGTGTCAATATAAACATATACAAATACAAATTTAGGTGCTGTAAATAACTTATTTCGGTCTTAATAGCATTTGGTGAGCAGCTGAATATATTTACATGTTGAAACGCATTTCCATTTCTTAACATTTGACGTGGAGAGATAAGAATCATAATTATTTGAATGAAATGGTATTTTATGTGGAATGCTGTATAATGAACAGTATCTGGAGGTTCGAGATGAATTAGGGGAGGTAGGGGAGCATTGGGCAGTAGGGAGGTTTGGGCAACCCCTCATTTCTCGAAATCTATAGTAGATATTTTTTATTATCTACCACAGCACTATAGTTTAATAACTAGCAACACCACTCGTCAAAAGCGTCAGCTATCATTTCACTTGGTTGTCAAATTATATGCAGTTAACGGTTTGTTGCGAACAGAAGTAAATATTTTGTTTGTTATTTGGAGTAACATAACAAAGAAATCTGCAAGAAAGTGTAAGTATCTATTTTAACTTCTTCTTTTGTGTTTGATAAAGACTATATTTACCTACCAATTAGAATTCAACATTTGACAAAAGTAAACTTATACAAATTTGTTTGAAATGTGAGGCGATGAGAAGCATTGGGCACGTAGGTAGGAGGGAGGTTTGGGCATGCCCAATGCTTCTCCTGATTTAAGTGCATTTTGGTGTCATACTTTTATACTTGTTTTATGCCTAATATCAATGCAACACCTGATTTAGTAAAACCTTATCCGAAGGCCGGCTCCAGGGACTCGCAAGGCTTGAAACGAAAGAAGGGAAAAACTAGGATATTGACGGACACACCCACGAAAAGACTTACAGAAATGGAAAAAGAAGAAAGACAGAGAAACAATAAGATCAAAGAGCTCCACCAAAATCGAAAATGCTCTACTAGCAGCGATGATGAAATAGAAAATGTTTCGGTTTTTGACGAAGCCTGGTTGAATCGGAAAAAGTTTTCAATGAAGAAGATGTAATTGTTCTGGTTAGAAATTTCCAGATCAATAACTTTGTGTTGGTTAAATTTGGCAACAAAAAATCTGTCTTTGATTATGTTGGAATAATCGAAGAGGTTAATCACTCCATGGCAACTGTCAAATTCATGAGAGCAAGATACAGAATACGTTTATATTTCCGGACATCGAGGATGTAGCCAGTGTTCCTCTGGAGGATATAAAGACAAAATTGCCTACAACAACATGGATGAAACGTTGAAGATTAAAATATAAATTTGACAAGCCTCTCTGGGTCATACCACATATAAGATAAGTTTAATAAGGTCCAATATCGTGCAGTACTGATTCTATGTCACTTTGTTTAATTTTTTTTTCAAGTCTATGATACCTCCCTATAGGGGTGCCCAAACCTCCCGACCACCGGTAGGTTTGGGCATTTTGGTCATGTGTCAGATGATATTTTGTAACTTTGAGACTAATTATAATACCAGAACTTTTCTTAGCAATAATTACTGCCAAATATATATGTTAGATATATTTGTAATAAAATTTTGATTATGATAAAAAATAACAGTTTTATTACTATCTATGCAAAAAAGTGCCCAATGCTCCCCTACCTCCTCTACTTCCAAACTTCAGTATGTTGTATCTCAATGCAGAAGATTCTGATGCACCCAATCACACAATTTGTTTCCAGAAAGACGGTGAGTCTTCGCGTTATGCAATATCTCAAATATTTCCAAATAGGTGAATTACCTGACAAAGACTTCACTTACTGAATGCCCAGAATGTCCAGAAAAATCATCAGGCTGGTGTCCACTTAATTTTCATTTGAAAAATGTCCAATCATTTTTATTCATACTACTTTGTTCCAAACTAAATCTCCATTTTCAATTATACATTAAATTTTAAATACTTACCCCCCAAGTTTCACTTTTGAATCCTAATATTGCGATGATGACGCCTTGAGCTATAAAGGGAGATACAATTTCACCAAGTCGACTGTGCCGAAACATAGCTCTCAATACATTGAGGCAATGCATTCTATATTCATCATCATCATGGTTGATATTTTTGCACTTATCCATAAGAACAGTTATTGCGTGATTAAATCGAGGTTTACTGAAATTTGGTTCTGAACTTAATATCGCCTAAAATTTATGAATGGAATTACATAAAAAATAAGTTATACCGTATTTACCAGGATTAAAAAAGGAAGTCCCGCACTTCTTCTTGTTACACATAACTTAGAAGATTGTTTTTCTCCCGTGCATAAACGTAAGGCATCTTGGAGCCAAAGTTTAGGAAGAGCATTGAATTTAGGATTGGAAGACCTGAAAATAAAACCAAGTTTCACGTGAATATTTTTCAGGAAACTTGACAAAACTGCCTTAGTATACAAATTCGCTAACTTAGCGATATTTTTATGCAGAATTTGTAGAATTCTGCAACTTCTTGACATTGAACGTTAAAAAAATTCAACATATCTAAAAATATGAAATATGTTAGAGAAGCTAAGACAGTGTTTGTCAACAGAAAACTTCGTTTACATTAATAAAAAATTGGCCATGATACCTAAGAATTGAAATTTAAAATGTATCGATGTAACATTAGTATCAGGAATAGTTTGTAACAGAATCAAAAATTTTTATAAAAACATTGAATTAATTCAATGTAATTCAATGTTTCAATAAAAGTTGCTGTTTTGAGAGGGCTTTTTCTTCCAGTCTGTGTCTGAAAGTTACTTCTTTGCATACACATCTTTGTATGGAGTTACTTTTTTGAAATTGATTGCTTCCTCCCTTTCAATTTAAAAAATAAAATGTTCACGGCAAATCAGGGAGTCCTTTACCAGGAAGGTGTTCAACCTTGAAAAGTTATCATTCACATGGCTCATAAGCACCAAAAGATTAGAATAATAATTTTTAAAAGATATTCTCGACTATAATATACACAAAAATTAAAATATGGTGTACCAGATTCAAATTTTGTAGTTCTGAAAAGAAGTACCAATTTTTCTTCATAAAAGCCTTGTAATTAGTCATGCTTTTTTTCCTTATATAACGACGGTGCAAACTTATTATTAAACTACGTAACTGTACTTGTTTCATCATTATTTTGATTTTCATACGAATACTTACGTCCAGAACGAGTCACATATCACAGAAAAACTAATATATGCCTGTTCATAAACACCTCTGTGTTTTGTTTCTAGAAATATATCCAGAAAGAACTGCCCCACTTTAATAATTAAATTCATTCCCAACATCTCCAACGTTTTTTCTAGTTTTATAGTCTGTCTCACAATTTCTGCCAGTAACAGGGTCATTTCTTTAATAGTTCGCCAGGCATATACCACCAGCAACTGTGATTTTGATGTATCATCTACATAAACCATATCACCAGGTTCAGGTAAGTATCCCTCTGGGGTAGGGTTGCATACTATTGGCATGACATGGTTCTTGAGGTTAAGGCAAATCGTTGTTATGTGTTCGAATAAACCAGAGCAAGCCTCGTTGTCTTTACTGGAATATAATTTTCAATTGAGAATGTTTGTGAATCAACCTAATAAATTGTACAAAAAATTAATGTTTCCTCACCTCAGGTCTCTTCTTTGAAGAAGATATCTGATACACATTAGTAACCCATAGTTTGCTACTTTTGGAGTACAACTATCCATAAGTATATTGATCTGTCCTAGAAGTTTTTCAACAAGAATGACCACTGTATCAAGAATAGGGTTATGCAATGTTCGTTTTTTGGTACGAGAATCCCCATATTGCACTATCTCATAAAAAAATGGCGAATAGGCACAAACTTCGAGTAAATAAGGTGCTGAAAGGGTTGTGTTAGGTTTTATTCCAAGTGCAATAGAAAGACATCGTTGCATATACTTGAAAGTAAAATCCACATCCTGAAAACAACAAAGAAGTTAATTACAAGTAATCTACCAATTTCCCAAAAATCTACCATAAAATATGAACATTTAAAAGAATTAACTTGCCACGAATCCCATATCCTTTGGTGGTAAGTCCTTCAGTAGAATCACAGCCATTTTTTTATTTGATTCATAGCCATCAAATAAAATACTGTGGCAATTCTTAACATCTTCTTCTGTCCAACAAAGGAGCCACTCATCAAGAGGAAGAAAACTGTGAATCAAAATCAACAATTCCATGCTAAGAGCTCTCCTGGGATAATTGGAATCGATTGTCAAAAAAGATATTAGTAGCTTTGTGAATTTTTTTATGAATGATTTGTATGACAAATAGAGCTCCTGGTATACCGCAAATATACTTATTGTTTCACGTCGTATGTCTTCGGGATTTTCTAGTTTTTTTTTCAGATAAGAGATATTTCTCACGATTACATTGAAGCCAGCATTGAACCTTGCCAAGGCTTTTTTGTAGTATGTTAATATCTGTTTACGAACTGCAGGTATTTGTGAGGTTATATTGTAAGAGATGTAACTCATTAAATAAGCTAATTCCCAGTCTAAAAAAATCTCGGTGCTTTTTTGACTGACTATAATCGCTGCAAGAGCTAAAACTCTAACCTGAAAAATTTGAAACATCATTCAATAATGCTCAAAGAGCCTACAATAGATGTAGCAATATCCATGATAATTATACAATTTTGACACTATAAATTTCATTAAAGAAACGTCTCGAAAAATTATAGTGCAAAAATTGTATAATTATTTTCATGGATAGTGTTAATTTTCATCAAGTAACGGGTCACTGTATTTGTAAGATGTACCAACACAACGCAACTATATTCAAATACTAAAATAATATATAGTCTGTAATATATCAGAATATTTATAAGTCAAAGTAATGAAAGAAGGCTTTTAGATGGAACGGCAATTATAAATGACCATTTTCGATACGACTTACGTGATGGCCGAGTTTTATATTTCATTGCTGGCAATCATGATTCTTGTCAGAACTATGTTAGGATAGGGTTTATTACGTTATTACAACAACAACTAAAATCTATAAAACTATCAATGTTATTACTGAAAATAATTACATTTGGTATAAATATTACTAGAGTTCTATCCCATCACCAAACCGATATTTTTAATACGTCGACACGTGTTTCAATACCCTAGTTATCATCTTCAAGAGGAAGATTAAACTAATTCTACATACATTGTTGTGCCTTATTTAAACCTTAGTATAAAAAACTCCTTGAGTTCATACAACATTCAAAAACCATCGTTCTGCAAGAAAGTGAGATTTTAGTTTCCTTTGATGCGAGTTCTTTATTTCCTAGTGTCCCAATTCCACAGACATTACAATACCTCAGTGAATTACTAGAGACAAAAAATTTCAATAACAATGAAGTTGATGAATTCATTACTCTCACTAACTTGTGTATGAAAAAACCCGTTTCCAGGTAGAAGGTTGCTTGTATGAACAACATAAGGGAACGGCTATGGGTAACCCCTTGTCGCCATACCTGGCTAACCTCTTCATGAGCAAATCGAAATGGAAACCAAAGAAACGTAAAGTATTTCCCTAGGATATGGCTGAGGTTTGTGGATAATGTTTTTGCAATATTCGATAACAAAAAATCTAATATTGAGGACTTTGTTTACTTTTTGAATAACAGATTTCCATCAATAAAATTTACGTATGAGTTAGAAAATAAAGGACAACTTCCACTTCTTGACGTTTTGGTAATGAGGAGGCAATGTGTAAAACTAGAATACGAGGTATTCAGGAAGAAAACAAGTACCTACAGGTTCATTCCTGACAGTTCACATCACTGTGGACAGCACAAACGTGCTGGGTTGAATTTTCTAGTACATCGTCTTCTGACGTTTCCTCTCACACATGAAAGGTTCACAAAAGAAAAATGGACAATAGAGGAAATAGCGGTTAGTAACGGTTTCTCGGGGGGGTATTGTAGAGGATATCATCGGGAAGAAAAAGTTTATGCTAAGAATGAACGAAATCTAGACTTTTAGATAAATATATCTCAGTTCCATGCCACCAATACACGAAG
>WOGR01009040.1:0-11537 GCA_015342045.1 Leptinotarsa lineolata | reverse complement strand
CTTGTGCGAGCAATGGATTAACGAGGCCTTACCTTTTAACGTGCGATTACCCAGCACGGTGGCCCGGCGGGAAATCGAACCCCGGTCTTCCGCTTGAAAGGCGGATGTGCTAACCTCTACACTACCGAGACCACCCAATATGTAAAAAATTAAGTGAACCCTTTAATTGAACCTTGTAGAACTAAGCACTTCACTTCATTCCTATCGTCACCATTTCAATTTGATATCTTCGATGAAATTAGAAAAGAACAACTGAAACGTTGCAGCTTACATGTAGCACAAAAAGAATGATTATTTGAAGAAGAAATCATTGAATCGATAATCATTGTTCTTATTCTTCCGTCAGCAATTTGCATCACCTCAAGAAGCAATTGCGGCCTTCCAAAACCATTTTAGAGATATCAACTCCAGAATGGAAGAAAAATTTCACGAATTGTTTCATATGTAGGTATATAAAAGTGTATCATTCCTTAAACCGAATATTTTGAAGAACTATTCCAAAAAATATTTTTCTAATTTTGGTAAAATCTCAAAAAGTGACCACACAAACATGTTCGAATATAAAAAATTGATGGAGACTGAAGAAATTGAACCAGATAAGATATTTTACATATTCATTCGAATGAAAACTGAATACTCATTTATGTAAAGTGGATAAAAAAATCAATCATAATAATTTGAAATCGTTTACAATTGTTTAAAAATAATTTTTGCTATAAATGGCCCAGTTGATGAAAAATGTAAAAAATCAATTGCACATCGCACAATAAATTACAACGGAATATAATTGAAATTTTCTGTTCGTTATACATTTTCAATCTATTATTGAGCAATATAGAAAGCGAGAAGTTCGTATTATTTTAAAATAAGAAATAAACGCGTGAAAATACACTTCTCCAGTGAATTGACGCACTATAATGAAATTTCAAAATATTTTGTTGGCGTTAATAAAAACTCCTACTACAATGTTATATTTGGGAAACCCCTCATAAATGCCATTTGTGAATGCAATATGTTCCGACTACGGTTCAGTGCTTCAGTTTTTATTCGTAAAAACATAAAAAGAAGCACGAAATGTACCTATTGGGTTCACAAATCTGAACGAGTTTGAGCCGTGTACTTATTCGGTTACTGTATACTCCTGAATGATTCTCAATTGTGTTTATTATGGAACATCAATCACTTGATTTAACCCGTGATGAATGTGACCAAGCAGTAATACTTTTGGAAGAAGGAGGAAGTTACCGACGAATTGGTCGTCGATTCAATGTGTCCCACACATCCATCACGCGGATCTTGCAAAGATTATGTGAAACAGGCGATCATGCTCACAGACCAGGGCAAGGACGAAATTGAGTAACTACCCCTAATCAGGATCGATACTTGAGAATTTTGGCACATCGATAACAGTTTATTACACATCGAAGTCTACAAATTCAGTTCCGAAACGTTCATGCTATACAAATCAGTACGGAAACTGTTCGTTAGCGAATCAGGAAATACATTATAACACCTAGGATTACTGCCCGGGGTCCTCTATTAACTGCAGACCAGGCCAAATGCGCCGTACGGAAGCAAAGGCCAAGAAAACCTAGAGAGAGAACTGCAGACCATCGAAGGGAGAGACTACGTTTTGCCAGGAAACACGTCAATTGATTAGAGGCTGACTGGAAACGAGTGTTATTCCCCATGAGTCCCGATTTTGTGTACACAATAACGACAGACGTGTTCGTGTGTTACGACATCCCAATGAACGATATGCTCAATGTAACTTTTCACAAACCACATTATTTGGTAGAGGCTCCGTTATGGTGTGGGTGGTATTTCTTTGACCGCATGTACGGACCTCGTGGTCATACACAATGGGTCCATTGCAGCTGAAAGGTACATAATGGAGATCTTGGAGCAACACCATTAGCCCTTTATATCGGCGGAAATTTCTCACTAATGCAAGACAACGCCAGACCCATGTTGCACAGATAGTCAGAAATTACCCTCGAAGAGGTTGCAATTAACACCATGGCATGGCTAGCACGTAGCCCGGATTTAAATCCACTATAAAATACCTGAGATATCCTTAGTAGGCGATTGAGAGAGCACCAGATCCAACTAAACAACTTACGGAAACTGGGGTAGATACTGATTCAGGTTTGGAGGGATATATAATTATAAGTATGGGCCAATGCTGTTATACGAGGTAGAAATGGAAACACTCGTTATTGATACTTTTTTGTATATTTTCGTCAACTTTTTTCCAACAATATTCTGTTTGTAATTTACTTCTTTTTTTCTATGTTACGTCAACCCTCGATAATGTGTATATTTTGATATGGATGTGAAAATTTGATAATACTTGAAATTGACGGAATAGAAGGACTTGTTAATGAAGAGAATGGTTGTCCAAGATGAAAATCTATGTTGAATTAGAATATAGGTATATTTTATATTTTGATGCTGTTTATAGATTATACACAGCTTTTTCGAAATATGTTATTTTTTGAAAACAGGGATCTGTAACTTAATGATCTTTTCAGTGTTAGTGAATACAAACTTTTCAGGTACCTTGAAATTTAATGGCGACAAAAGTATACTGCAGTTTACTTGATTGTGCAACAGTTGGTACAGAGAAGTAGGTGTGGTATATCTTTTTTTTCTGAGTATATGAATTGGTCTGTATGAAAGAATATTGTGATGCACTGCGCTATGGTAATCGAAGAAAACAGTGGGTAAAACTATGACATTTGATCGTACTTAATGTGATTCTTTTGGTCTTAGCCCTCCTGGACTCTTTCATTGGGACGATTGGAATTTGGTTTCGATGTCATATCTATATACCCACGATTCATCACCAAGTATAACCCTTTTGAGCAAATTTGAATCGACGTTGATATCATTCAACCATTCCTGAGCGATGCTCAGGCGACGGTTTTTTTGGCCGAAATTCGGTAATTTTGGAACGAACTTCGCTGCCACACGCTTCATGTCCGAAATTACCGAAAAAATGTAATGTCATGAGCCAATCGATATGCCGACATCCTCGGCAACTTCTCTAATAGTGATTTGACGATTCTCCATATCAATTTCCTTCACTTTTTCAATATTTTCATCGGTTGTTGATGTGCTGGTCAGTTCATGGGGAGCGTCGTTATTCACATCTTGTGGGCCTTCTGTGAAAAGCTTGTACTATATTTTTCTGACTCAGAGTACAATCAACGTATGCCACTGAATCGCTAATCAAATGTACGTAGCTCGCGAAATTTAAATATTTTTCTTGTTTTCTTAACATACCTTATATTGTTGGCCTCTAGAGCTTCTTTAACAACATAGGTGACTCACATATTTGAATAGAAAAACACCCGAGTCTTTGTTTGTTCAGTGTCGTGTTAGTAGGTTATTTTCAATATTATATGGATGTCTGTATTGATCTTCTTTAGGGTATTTTCATCTTCCACAGTCTGAAATAACATAAAAATTATTATAGGGAACTTTATACAGGTGTATAAAGGGCAAACTTTATAGTTTACCACGGCAAGTTACTAATTATTTTTCACAAAGAAAAATATCCTATTCATCAGTAACTTGTCGTATTCAATAATTTTGCCTATCTAAAAAACTGCTAAGAAATAATACAATACTTATCTTTACGTTTCGCAGGCCAAAATCTGTCTCCGTCTTCAGAAATGGACAAAAAATTCAAATCTATTTGCAGTTATTCCTTTGCGGATTATTTATTTCTTAACTTCTTCGACAGATGTCAAATGAGTTTTTGAAATGTGAATTCTGTCAATGTTGTTTATTGACTACTGAAACATTCGATGTAATACATGGTGCTCTCCGATATCAGTCTGTTACCATTTCGCCACTATCCATATTTTTTCTTTAAGACGGATAGCCAAGTACGATCCATTTTTGAGGAGCTGTTCGGAATACAATTCTCTCCAGACAGTGGCGGATTTACCAGCAGGCTGAGTAGGCTAGAGCCTAGAGCGGCAAATTTTAAAGGGCGGCAGATTTGGTTCATAAATTTTTCATTTCGATTTACAAAATAAAAAAAATTATACACACACAAAATACGAATTTCGAAAATTGGAAAGAAATTAAAGTATTTAACAAAAATCGAAATATTAGTCCTAGATACGGTGCTAAATGCTAAATATTTCAACATCTCTACATAAACAATTTTTAAACGCTTCATTAGGTATAGTTTAATGATCATAAATTTTTAGAATATTGCAATAGCGAATCTATTTTATAGTTGAAATTCAGTTATTTTTACATATTTTCTTCATTGATGATTGCTATAATTTTTCCTCCGTGTACCTAATAATTATGATATCTACTTACACGATTCAATCTTGATATAATATCGATGGTTTAATCATGATTGCTGCAGCAAATTACCAGATTCAATTTCAGAAAGTTATTTCTTTTTGCTTTAAAATACTGACTAAAATCGACCAATTTTTATTAAATAAAAAACTAGTTCAATGTCTTATAGTTATATAGTCTTTTGATTTGAATTAATCGAATAACTGATATTTGGACGACTGCGCCTTGACAATAAAAACATTTCCTTCACAAAATATGAAGTTGAATAATTTGCTGATAAGAAAATTAATACATTTCATCAGTTAACTTTTTCATTTGTAGTAATGAAATGTTTGGAAAATCCAAATGAGTATGCGGTCATATCGAACACGAATTATTTAAATTGGATGTTTACATTAGTATTATTTTTGTTAGCCAACTTTTTCAGAAAAACCAATCGAAATGAACTGATTACATTTTCAAATGTTTTCGCCCGAACAAAAAAAAATTATTAATCTAAAAAAAAACGTCTCCTCAATTTTGAAGTGGAGATAATTTTGTGAAAAATCAACTTATCCTAAAGTTTCTTCTTTTCGAAAATTTTGGATTTGGATGTACTTTTTAGAAAAAAATATATCAAAATATCCAAAGCGGTAATCACTGTTTATTTTTAAATTTTTTAAAAAATCAAAAATTTCTCCGTGATAAGGTACCATTTTTAATTATATTTCTGTCAGAAAACTTCGACATCTTTCATGATTCCTCAAATTTTTTCAGGGTGGTGTTTAGTCATTTTTTTTAACGAATGAAAAAAATTTTGTTCTTAAATTCAGCTCATTTCACATAAAATCACTCTGAAAAATTGTGAGAATTCATGTTGCACCTTGAAACTGACAAAAAAAATTTCAAAAATTATTTATTTAGAGACAGCAAAAATTGAATAGCCTACGGGCGGCACCGTCTGATTTTTAAATGTGTTCTGACAATTTAGATCCTGTCAATTGTCTATTTTTGTTATATTCTTGATGTTCACTCTCACGCACTTTCAATGGTCTCGAAGTTTCATCAATGTAACTCTTCGTATATATATAAGTATAGATCTTAGTGTATTTTTTTGTTTTTAAAGAAGTTCTACTATCATACCTATTTCCACTTCGTTTTATCCTTTCAGATAGTCCTGAAATGTAAGGTGTAACATTAGTTGTGAAAGGTGTTGTTGGATGTTGAGTCGGTAGCTGTTGAGTTGGATGATGTTAAATTTGTGATGCTGTTTGTAGAGGTGTTTTCGTTTTAATCGACTCTCTGTTTTCTATTGCATTTATTGTTGAATTTATGTACGATTCTGAATAAGCGTTATTTTTCAGAAAATACCCAAAAGACGAATGATAATAAACTGATTTTCCTCCACAAAAAATTACTTTCATTTAATATGTTTTTCTTCTATATGTCATAGTTTCGCATTCGCCTATGTTGTCGTAAGTTGTTCTCACACTGTTCCTAAATATTTTTTCTTCTTAGTCGTTTACTTTCTCGACTTATCTGAAAATTTTCAAGTCGTCACCAAAAAAAGGTTCCTTGATTTTGTAATTTTGTGTATTCTGTTTCTTTTTTATATATACCGCCTATATCTAGTGACTGATGAGTTATCATGTCATATAGCATGAAGAATCGCATTGCTGCATGAACTCAGAGCCATATCTGAGTAACCATCAAGTTTTATTTTGTTCCAGGTGGCCAATAATAGAAGAATAAGAAACAAGAGATACAATTTCGACGTGTACGAACCAAGGCAGGCCAGATATGATTTCGGGGAGGAGCCCAGTCTTTCTATCAACGCAAACATACAGAACCTGAGGCAGGCCTATGCTAAAACGAAACTTCGAGAAAGGCTCGCGGCAAACAGAAAGTTTTTGGAAAACCTTCGCGACTCCCAGTAACTTCCATACCGTCACTTCTACTACTAGGAAAATGAAAACGAAGAAGAATTCCTCGTGTCGAACGGATTCTTCTTCGTTTTTCTGACATCGATAGATCTGATTAGTTCAAAAACTGTGGAGGAAGTGATTCGACATAGATGAAATAAAAACACATTCCAAAAGTCTAGTCATGTTATTTATTTATTTATTTTGTTCGAAGCAGTAATTATGCACAAGCAGTATTACGAGTTTGTACCTTATTTGGATGAATTCGTTCGATGTAAGAGCCTAGATTTTTATTGTTGACATGTATATGTTTCATTGTATTTTAATATGACTGTTTTATACGCTGATTTATTCATATGTAAATGTTTGTTGCTAGAATAAATATATTACTTCGAATATGTGTCTACTTATTTCTTCAAAGAGATCGACAATATTTATTGGTGAATATATTGGGTGATACTGAAAATTTTCTGAATGAAATTAGGTATTGAATATGGATTTTGTAAACATATCTGAATACATTTAGTTACATTTCGAAACTCACTATGGTATAGAACTAACATGCAGAGTTTTCATAAAAATAGTAGGATAACAATTCGAAATTACATGTTATCTCACCAAGCAAACTACAGGCCAGTTCAACAAATATCGAATTAATTTTTAAAAAACTTTCTTCATTTTGGAACGATAGAAAAAACCAGATGTTGTTAAAAAAGTTGTTTAGTATCGAATACAATGTAATGGTATTTTCTGAAAAAATTTTATCTACTCCCGAAATATATATTTTTTTCGAATACTGATCAAATTCAAAATATCCTTCATCAAACCACTTTTTCTTGAATGAAGTGTTTTTGTGAAATTCATTTGAAATTGAATATCTTCAGGGTAACAGTAAATGTTTGGAACGCTACTCAACAGAATCCTAAAATTTCGAAAATATTGTTTCAACAGTGCTAATTAGTTTTTGAGGATGAACATATGAAAAATTAAAGTACAGATATTAACAAAGTATACTATTGCAAATAGCCGTAGAAAAGCGAATAAGCCCATATGTGTACTTTGGCAGGCTTTTGAGAATTCATCTGTCAAAGAGCATTTGCTTATTAAATGTCTGTAATCCTTTTAAATTTTCGGGTATGCAATCAACAAGGGGATGGTAAAATAAGTGAACTTTGTTTTCTGTTCAAGCTTTCGAGTCTTTTTTGGCTCTTCATCAGGAACTCTACAATGAATTGATGAAATTAATTTAAAAAATTGTAAGACGTGTGACACTTACGAAAGTGAGGTTAGTAATACCTTTCACTTGTCGAGATTTGTAAAAACATACCCTAAACGACAAACACTCTTGGTAAAAACAACATGAATATAAAAACTTCACAATATGTATTGATTGATTAAATTATTTGAAAACACACATTCTTATTAGATAATGGACTGCCATGGAGGCTATGATGGAGTCAAAGCGGAAGTAACAATTATTTTTATTATTAAAATTCTGAATTGAATGAAAGGATGATGTGAAGTTGAAAGTTATTAAAATAATGACAGCAATTTTCTTGAACCTTGTTGCCAACATTCAATGAGATGAAAACCTTCACACAACTTGTAATTACAAATGTCTTGTTATACATTATTACCATAACATTTACAAGCTGATTTAGTTTCAATTTGTAGAAGAACAATGAAATGAATGAAATAATGCGTGAAGCTACAGATATTTTGAAGGAACAACAATCAGAAAAACAAGTTCGCTAGTCAACTATGAGTAAAATTCAGAAACATTTCATTGGGTTGTTTCGAAAGTTTAGCCGTTTTTATGAGTCTATTAAAACTAAATTATTTCGTTTGTTTGAAGGTGGTTGACAATGTTTCATGGTGAATTTCATTAGTTCGAACTTTCATTGTCTAATATGATATAAAATGATTTGGAATCTTTGAAAGAACCAATTCAATTGGAAATTAAAGAGAATTGCAGAAAATAACAATTATATTAAGCAAAAAAACCGTGAAATGAATTCATAGTGGATTTAAATTCGAGCAAAAAATATGAAATAAAACAATCATACAGAAAATAAATAAAAATTAGGAGATTTCAAGCCAAGTTACTTCAAGACGTTCCGATTGTTAGTATCCACAATTTGAGTTATTACAGCAAATGCAAGTTTGAACAAAATAAAGTTGAGTTTAATTCATGAGTTTTTTAAATTCACTTTGAACAGTATTCAAATTGATGTTTCAAATGTTGGGTTCTAATTTTTGAAGGGATTTGTTTCTAATCCACATATTGGCAACAGCGCCTAGAATGCATTTAATATATCAAGTTGAAATAATGGAGATTCGCTGGTTGAAGGTGACGAGGTGTTATTGGTGTTGCTTAACCTGGTGATTTCGTCAATAATAAAAACAGGTGTGCTTATTCATTACTAATATTTAATTCTGCTTATTTTTTCTTCTCTAAATAGAATATTTCATAAATTTTAGAGGTTGATTTAAGTAATATTCATGCGTGTTCGATCGGGTGGCGGATCCCCGTCACCCATTATAAAACTGGCTCTTTTTACTGATGACAAGAACCCAAATGATGATAAGAAAAATGAAACTAATATATCTGAGGAAACTGTTGATAGAGTAATTCAAGGTCAACACTAACAATAGAAAAAGAACTGGTTGAAAACAACCAAGAAGAAAAATGAGAAACTATTTTTTATAAAGAAAATGACCTTGGACCTTATCTGTTGATAGTAGAAGCTGATGATATATCAGGAAATAATATAGGACGATTTACTCATTCAAAAATAGCGAAAGAAATCTGCGATCTAAAATTAGATCATATCATTAGGATTAAAAACAAAGCTATTAATAAAATAGGGATAGAATTTAATAACAGACATTCAGCTAATGCTTTAATAACAAAAGAGGATCTCAGGGAGAAAGGATATAATGTTTCCATACCATACAACAGGGTCACATGTGAGGGAATAATTAGAGGAATTACAGCTAACTTCCATGATACACTTTTAAAAAAATTAATTAAATCCCCTTTTAAAGTTTTAGGAGTTAAAAGAATGAATAGAAAAGTGGTCAATGGAGACAATGTAGAATATCATCCAACTAATACTGTAATACTAATACACATTTGAAGGTATACATCTTCCCAAACATGTGAAAAAATGTTATATGAGCTTTAATATTGTTCTAAAAAAAATGTACGTTTCGTTAACCAACTGACGAACGTCAACCCTCAGAAGTCAAAACTTGTGCGAGCAATGGATTAACGAAGCCTTACTTTTAACATGCGATTACCCAGCACGGTTATTCCGTTTATACCACCAGTCACTCACTGTTTTGAATGTCTAATGTATGGTCATACAAAGAAGAACTGTAAGGGAAAACGTAGATGTTATAGTTGTACGGAACAATATGAAAATGTGAAAGAGTATAAAAAATGTCAGATCAATAAATGTTTCAATTATAGAAGCGACAATCATAAAACCCTTAGCAAAGACTGTCTGAAATTTGATAGACAAAAAAAATTAGGGAAAAAATGAGCCTAGAAAATATTTCATTTCATGAAGCCATACAGTTTTACCCAAAAAAATAATCATATAAATATCAGTAATATCAATGGATTTCCCAATTTAAGGAGCAATATAACTTCTACCCAAAATAATATAATAACTTCAGCGCAAAGAAGGGATACATTGTATAATAATAATGAATATAAAAAAACTCTCTCGCAAACAACAAAAATCCCAAAAAATAATAATCATAAAAATGAAATGCAAAATTTAAACGAGTACCTATTATATTCCAATGGACATTTAACTCAGCCAAGAACAGGAGTCATGTTGAACAGGACTCAAATCCAAACAAAGGCAGGATTTTCACAATCTTGTCAGGATAGGCAAAAATCAGACGAAGAAAATAATATTTTAAAAAAATTCGAAGACTTGCTATCGGGTTTACCTGATAGTATTAAACCTTAAATAATAAATTTAATAAATACCTATGAATGGTTAAAAAATACCCAACATCCTGACGAAGCGAGTCAGGATGAATATTAAATATTTAAATTCAAATTCACAATGGGGAACAACAGGGGAATAAGAATAATGATAATTATTCAGTGAAATAGCTTCTAATAGAGAGAACTTAATTAAATCAATAGAAGAAAATAATCCAGACGTTGTACTATTAAATGAGACATGGTTAAAAAAAATTTCATATAAAACACTATAATATATTCAGAAAAGACAGAAAGGATGGTTTTGGGGGTATAGTCACTATGACAAAAAGTAATACTGAAATAATGGAAATTGAATTAAATTGGGAAGATAAAGACGAACAATATCAATTTAATATAATAAAAATTGAAGATATTAATATAATCAACTCATTCATAACTAGTAATAATATGCCGAATATCGATAAAATTAATCACATACTGGGAAAATTAGAGGGGAATGTGATATGGATCGGGGATATGAATGGACATCATCCAATATGGGGCAGTAGATATATTAATAAAAATGGAAAAATCATTCAGGAAAGAGACGATTTAGTCATATTAAACGATGGAAGTGCCACTCGGTTTTACTATCCCCAAGATAATAACAGCCCATTAGATCTCACAATAGTGTCAAATTCCATTGCCCTGTAATGCCATTGGAAGGTTTTGGAGGATAACGGAAACAGTGATCATTATCTCACCATGTGTACGTCCAAAAAAACATCTTAGAAAATGATCATTACCCCGCTAATATCGAAAAAAAAAAAGAAATTTCAGCAAAGCCAATTGAAATGGATACTATGATACGGTTTATGGTAAGATAGAAATATGTAAAAAATATACATATGAAGAATTATTGAAAATTTCAGTCCAAGCGGCAGATACTGATATTCCGGGAAAAAAAGAATAACCTTAATCCAAAAAAACCTTCCAATCCTTGGTGGGATAATGATTGTGGAGACCAATTGAAAATGGGAAGACTAACACTTGCAAATTTTAAACGTTTTCCAATTCTAGAAAAATATATCTTGGCAAAAAAACCATTGCTCAAACGCGAAAAATTAAAAAAAAAACATCTAGTTTTATTTCATTCTGTTAAACCTATATATAATATAGGTTTAACAGAATATATATAATAATATATAATTAAAAAATTTGCTAATAATTCAAATTCATATAATACTACAGTACGGAACGTGGCAGTGACGTCACAGTCATTTTTGAAACTTTGATTTTCCTTCGAAATAGAAAAATTTGGGTGTTATTTCCTGATGAATAAACCATTTTCCAACAGAACT
>WOGR01009039.1:0-11537 GCA_015342045.1 Leptinotarsa lineolata | reverse complement strand
TTGGTATCTGTTAAAACTGTAAATATCTCTTTGGCATTGGTGGAAGAACAGAAACGGTTTTCAACTGTTATCTGAATCAATACGTTCAGCCATTCATTCATCAGAATATCATTCAATAGCACCACCACTACTGTATATTCCTCTGTTTTTTTTGATACGTAATAAATGTATTATTATTATTATTAACTTCCCGGCGCATCTTTCATATTTCTTGGTAGCGAGCAATTCCATACGAAGTACTCAATAACTTGTATGACCGCAAGTGAATATAAAGTCTAATTATGAAAAGTTATGACCAATAACTCATGCTAATTGCTGATAAACAAGAACCGTTTGTCGGTTATCGCTGCATAGAGAATATCTCTCCTTGCATAACTTTCCATTCTGCTGCAAGAAAATCAGAATTCCTTAGCATGATTCACAGAATCTCATGGTTCTTGTCTGTCGCACAAGAAGTACATACACCTGCACCTGTACTCACTTCGCTTTATGCCAAATTAACAATCGTTGTTAATGAATGTTCCAGTAACTGTAAAAGAAACGACACAGAACTAGTTTTAATTACCTTGGACGGTGATTATTTTTGCCTCAATTAACAGATTTGTTTTTGTTTGCAGTTTTATAGCGTAATGGAAAGAGAAGGTCTTAGGAAAATTCTGATATGTTAAGGTTTTTTTTGAAATTTGTGCCATTGAAAAACACTATACCTGAAAGCGACTGATATTTTACTACAACCAGAGCAAAGCTCATGCAGTAGAGCTTCTCACAAAATGAACAATGATTTTCTGGTGTCCAGTTTTGCTTAGATTGTTGAAACAGTGTCATTGCTAACATTATTATCATTGCTGAGACTGTCTGTATTGCTAACTACCCCTTGAAACCCAATGATATATCTGGTGTCTCTCAAGGAACACATTTAGGCCTCTCACTCTTCAATATTTATATTAACGATACTTCTGAACGATTCAAGATCAAAATTTATTTTGTATCCCGACCATCTGAAAATATTCCACACGGCGTTTGATTAAAATAACTCTCTGCTAATACAAGAAGACCTCAACAGGCTCTGGAATATTGCAAAAATAATGCGCTCTACACAAACCTTAACAAGTGTCATTTCATTCTGCTGAAACAACTCATCAAACTATATTATAAATAGCAACACCATACATATTTGTAGGGAAGAAAATACGCGGAAACCTTTTTTGTATTACATGTGTGAATACTTTCTTGATTTCTTCCTGTTTGTATTAGTTCGAAATTTAATGAATCGAATGAAAAAAATTATAGTTGCTAAAGCCAGTTTGAGTTTTCGGAAAAAGCTTTTTCGAAATCTGTTTTTTGTTAACCAGGTGTCGCTATCTCACGACGAGTGAGCTGAGAATTAACAAGGTCTCACCTTTCAAAGTGAGCTTTCTAGCACGGACCGATTGATACCAAAACTGCTTAGAATATTTTTCTATTTGTAAACCCTTGCTTCAGAATATTTCTAGGATAATTTTTGATGTAAGACCGTTTCTTTAATATTCTATACAAAGTTTCTACCAGTCAACCAACAGCTAGGCAGATCTCAAAGTAAAAGTCACAGTTAAATTATTTTGATTAGCATAAAATGTTTGCTGTGAATTACTTCACTGAGAGCTATCATTATTTTTGGTTTTTTTGGTAGCATAGACATTAAAATGTAGATATACTGAAAACATAGACATTGACAAATGACATTTCCCAACTGTTACTTTTATTGATGAAGGTTTTGTCACTAGAATTTTCCTATTTTCTAGCGACAGTCTTTGAAGATAAATTGCTTTCTAGCTTTGTCTATAATGCTCAAAAATATTTTTGATACATAGTAAAAAATTTTCGTTGCTTTTCTTCAATATATGTAATGATATTGATGATTATATCATTGTTCTCTCTCTCTCTGGGAGGTTCAAATTCAAGATATTCCAGTGAATTTTCCAAATTGAAAATATTTTGATTATATAGTGGGTATTCATTCAATTTAATTTTTTTTTCTCGAGCTACTAGCAGATATATTTGTTCATTCAGCTGATTTGTACACAATATTGATTTCTTTAAAATAACCAGTTGTTAAAAAAGGAGAGAAATCACAACTAATTCTAACTCAGTGAGGGGCTTACAAAAAATTTGAAATGAACTGGTTAAGTAATCGCTTTTCCAGCTTGAGGTTATTCTAAGCTGTAGGTGAAGAGACAGTTGACTCACAGCTGTGTAAGAGTTGACTCAAAGTTAAGTAACAGTTGACTTACAGTCGAGTAAATGTTGACTCACAGTTGAGTAACTATTGACTCACTGCTGAGTAACAGTTGACTCACAACTGAGTAACAGTTGACTTACAGCTGAGTAACAGTTGAATCGAATTTAAGTAACAGTCGACTCACAGCTGAGTAACATTTGACTTGCAGTTAAGTATCAGGTGACTCACAGTCGAGTAAATGTTGACTCACAGCTGAGTGATAGGTGTCTCGCATTTAAGAAACAGTTGAATCACAGTTTGGTAAAAGTTGACTTACAGTTGAGTATCAGTTGATCCACAGCCTCACAGTAAAGTAAGGTTAGCTAACGGTTACATTTGCTTGGCTGGAGATTAGAAAATCAGTCCTAAGTGATTCTTTTCGTTGTCCTAATTCGAAAGTTGTGTAAAATCCCAAATTTCAAATTGAATATTGAGTTCCTCGGTTCGGTTCTCATCCATAGGCCATGTGACATGCCCTTGCTCGCCCACCCAAAACAGTGCCCAATAATATTATAATTCTTATTCAAACACTCGAGCACAAATATCCACGTTGCAATATGTCATTTCCGCTTTATTAACTCAGGATATAGGAGGCATTCTCTTCCGGTACGTCGGCTCATTGTTAGCTGCCCGTATTTCAGTGCTGGAGAATCACTGGAGCGAGATGACTGTCCCGAGAACGGAGTGGACTTTTGTGGCACAACTAATTCTGTTTTTTCATTGATTTGTAATTTTAGATACTTTCAAAATATCTCTCAACATTTGATAAAAGTATTTTTGTCGGATGTTCTTCAGATTTCTATTAGATTTCTATCAGAATATTAGACTTGCCTTCTTTACATGAATTCTGAAGAATTCGTTATCTTTCACCTATCTTCAAGTCGTCTAGATTTACAGCATTGTAGTTGTTGCAGCAGATGTGGCTTTTGTCTTTCTATATTGGGAAAAGTTTTTTCTAACCATTTCTTATAGCTGGAAATTGATTATTCGAAAAAAAAATACATCAATTCAACAAAAAAGTTAAATTTCATCTCTTCCCGATAAATATTCACCCTTGATTTTTTTTGGTATAACGCACACCACTGTCTCTTATCTCAATATCATTTGTTCGAAAGCTCTTCAAAGTTTCCTGATAGCCATAAATAATCAAATCATCCTAGGAAGTTTTTGGTTGAGTAATGGTCGAGAGGCAAATAAAAATAAAATCGATTCGCATAGTTTTCAGAATAAATAAAAAACTTTAATTCACTTTTAATTGCCTCTAATACATTTATGATTGGTTTCCACTTAATTTATATCGTTTTTATTTATTATTGCATGAAGTGGAACTATAATTTTTATTTATAGACTTCAGTGGCGATATTAGCTCGAAACTGATTTGCGATGAAACCTCGAGGAAAATTTATAGCAAGAACTAATAGACATACGAGGGGTTATATATATTAGGTGAATACTTCCAAACAACCACTCAAATAATTCCGAATTTTGATATACTTTTACGGCTGAGGTACAGCCTGGAGTTCTCTGACTGGGAAAAATAGCAATCAACAAATATAACTTGTAACATCTGACAGATAGTGATGGAGAGTGACATCTGACAGATCGTTCGTGGTAAATGATAACACGAGACATTTGGATGAAAACGTTTTTATCGTTCCTTTAAATATCATACATGTCATACTCAAACTCCTGTGAATGAGAGTAAACATTCAAAGACATCCTCAACTTCATGGATTCAGTATTCTATAACAAATTTTCTTCTTTGTTGTTACTGATTCCTCACAGCCTAAAAGTTTAGAGCTACTTCATGAAGTAGAAGTAGAAGAATATTGTCTTTTCCTTGTTGCACACGTTAGTTTTAATGCATTTGAAAGATTGTCCTTTGGACTACACAATGCCCCATCTCATGTCATCAAACCATAATTATATTATAGTTCACATATTTGTATGGAAGAAAAAGACGCAGAAATCTCTTTTTTTGTATAAGCCAGTTTGAGCCAGTTTATAGCAAGAATTAATAGATATAAGAGGGGTTATGTATATATTAGATGGATACTTCAAAGTAATCACTCAAATATATCTGAATTTTGATATACTTTTACGAATGAGTTATCCAAGAACAGCCTAGAGTCCTTCGACTGGGAAAAATAGTAATCAACGAATATAACTTGTGACATCAGACAGATAGACACATATGAATATGAAGAGAAACATAGAGCAATGAAAATTAAACAGAATTATAGGATATACTGAATGTTTTTATTAATAATGATATTTTTTCGATGGTGAATGCATCGATAGAACTAAAACATATCGTAAAAATAATGCTGTTATGTGTACTGTATACACATACATAAATACACAGATTCAAACTGATTCGGTAGCAAATAAAAAACGGAGTATTGAAAATTCGGTGAGAAATGAGGCAGCAGAAGTAGCTGTTCTGAGTGAAGTTACTATGAACCCTACATTCAGTATTAGACAATCTTTTGATGTATCGGAAGTTTCGCGAATGACTGCACAGAGGATTATAAAACCTATTGCAATATTCTGATCACGTAAAACTACACCAAAGAAAACAATTTTCCCGCATCAGGACAAACCAATCTTTCGACGCACGTTTCGATAACTTTCGTTAGCATCATCTGGAGATGACAAAGGCTCAACGTCTTCTCCTATTACGCTTATATTATTTTTATTATTAACATCTGCTCGCCCACAATAGTCTTATAGTGCAACGCCACTGATTCCTGTTTGTTTTCGATTTACACATGAAAAAGTGCACCTGAAATTCTGCAATCGCGTGTTGACCTTCGGCAATTGAACAACTATTTTATGTGAATATTATTATTAAAAGTGTAAACGGATGTTTTTAGATAATTTATAAAGATCGCCGATGAGCTCGGTTTGGCTTACTTAGTAACTCATTATTTGAGAAATTTCTCCCGCATTTGTTTGTGATGATTCTAATGATGGATGATCTGGCAAAAATACGGTTGAGAGCACAGCAGTGGTGTAGTTGCAGATGATTGTTGAGGTAACTATTACGCAAGACAAAATCAATTTTTTTATTTTGAAGTGATATTATCGATACTTATTGAAATATTTCACTAGTAGCTTCTCTTACAATTTCTGAAAACATCTGCGACTTTAATTTTGATTGTTGAAAAACCTTAAACGAACATATTTCGAAATCATTCTCTCTCTCTTTCACATTCACTTCCTCTTACTAAACCCTTAATATGATTCATATCGTTTTAGAAAACATCTATTTGCTTTCTTCTTCATCATTGAATAGAAAATGGGAAGAAAATTGCCCAAGAGGGGAAGAAAATTGAAAACGTCAATGAAACACCTTACAAAAATGTGTAGATCATGCAAACAAGTGGAAGAAAAAATTCAGAAATTCAACCAAAACAAGGATCTTCGAATCTTCAAACACTGAATTACACGAAACTAAGTTTTCAAATTCAGTGGATACTTCGAATCTTTGTAATCAAATCGTATCATAAGAAAAATTATGGATATAAAATTTCACTTGAATGAAACACTTTTAATCTCTAGATGTATTTCGAAGTCTGTAAAAAAAACTCCTTCAAATCCCTACAGAACGTTTTTGGATTAACCAAATGAATATGTTTTTGTTGAAAACATTTCCGTTGTTCCTTTAAATATCATACATGTCATACTCAATTCCTTATAAATGAGAGAAAACATATTCTTTGACAAATTTTCTTCTTTGTTACTACTGATCCCTCACAACCTAAAAACTCAGAGCTACTTCATGAAGTAGAAATAGGACAACTGTCTTTTTATGTCACAACTGAATTCCATGTTGCATACGTTAGTTTTAATGCATTTGAAAGATTGACCTTTGGACTACACAATGCCCCATCTTTACTTGATTGAAAAAATTGGATAGTTTCACCCAATTTTTCAAGAGTGTGTTTGAAAACAGTTTGTAGCTAATAGCTTCCTGATTAGTTTTTCTATCGACTTCATTGTTACTAGCTTTTGACCACAAAAAATATGAGTATAGCTCTTTTAGGTGGGAACAACAATTCGTGACTTTTTCTTCCCCACTAACAATTTTGAGATGATTAATAACGATGATTCTCACAACTCTCATTATTCATAGAACAGGTTGAATCTGCCCAGCGAAGCATGGACACCCTAATAAACACCAAGCCATGTGTGCAATTTCAGAAAATTTTCAAGTAATATACGGGACGTCGGACGGCAAGCCGAGGCTTTGAAATTTCCTGTTGCTGTCATAAACGTCAATTCACGCTGCACGATCATTCATTTTAACGGAAAACGTAAAAAATACTCCAGGATGCACATAGCGGTACCCGTAGATGAATGTGGGGAGGGTATCACTCTTCAGTTTTGATGAATTTACAAAAATGTGCGTGGAATCTGTCGTCAATCGTTTTCAAGAAACTTCTAAGTATTTCTAGTTTGTCTAGAAGCTTCAAATATTTGAAAGGATACTACTTAAAGCGGCAATTACAAGATAGTTTTTTTCTTCGAATTGGTGAAGTAGAATTTGGACATTATTTGACATAGCAAACAGTTCATAATTAATGTCAAAAATTAATATGCTTCTGTTACTAGTTTTTAAAAAACTTTGTCAAAACAAATCCCCCTTTTATTTGAAAAACGTTCTCTCAACACTATTTATAGAAACTAAAAAGAAATAGAACTATAACATCACAACGAAATTCCATGTAGCCAAAATAAGTTCAGATGAGTTTTGAAGAATGACCTTTGGATTCTATAATACCCCATCATGACTTTTTTATTTTTCTCTATCTTATAATACATTTCACAAAACTCACAAGAACCATGTAGACTTCTGCAGCATTTTTTCAAATTCAGATCTATCATCAAACTATTCTCTAAAGATTTGGCTTGGTAAATAAAAAATATTTCAGTAACACTTATAAGTCCTCAGCTGTCCTGAAAATTGTAGGAGAGAAAAGTGGTTTGATGAATTTTATTGGCTCTCAAGAAATCTTTCTTCGGACTGTTAATAGTAAAAGTGTTTTATTCATTTAGCAAAACTTTTACTATTTATCACTCTCCACTAGAAAATATTCATTGCCTTCAATTTTGTAGGGCAATTATTGAACATTTTCACAGCAGACTCTGAATTTTAATAAATCTTTGCTGTTCAGACTCTTAACAAAGTTTGGATCAGGAATGACCTCATCTCGATTTTACCAAATATTCATTGATGAATGAGGCATGAGGACACTACCTTGTGGCGCTATTTTGTGTACTAACCGATAATTGGATAGTTCCTTTGCAATAATTATTAATAAACGATTGTCCTTCATATATGTTTTTAGTATTATCGTTTTACGATAAAGACGATATATTTAAGTGCTGTAAAACAATTTTATCAACAAAGGCGATGTGCACAAGCATGCAAAGTTTCCTTGGGCGAAGATCTCCACTACACGTCCAACCTTGGCAGAAATTCAAAATCCCGTTCCCCAATAACCCTGTCCGAGTGTATGCAAGTAGAAAACGAGCCGAAAACAATGCAAGCCACACACATACGATCGTAATAATCTTTTTTGTTGGGGAATTAATGCCGAGAATCAAGCAGTGTGACCAAGGCTGGCAACCGGATGTCCGTGCACATCCATCTTCAGATGTCATTCGTGTGAGAAACTATCAAAACACAATAAAATATTTTATGTTGGGTTTCGACGGTAGTTATTAGGAGAACCGGAGTTATGTAACTTCTGGAAGGCCCCGGGGTACACGAGCATGAAGAGACCAACATACAATTATCGTTCGGTATATGTGATTCCGATATTTTTGAAATAATGTTGAAGTTCAAGTTATTGTTTAAACTTGACTACGGTAATAAATATTTATCCAAAAAAGTGAGAGAGATTCATTGTAAATTTGAATCGATAACGATGAAAATTTCAGGTCACAGAAATGAAAATTTCAGGCCTCCAGTTCCATTCTGAAGTTCGTTTTACCAAAGACACCAATGTGGTTGGTGAAACGAGCGTTGAGAAGAGTATTGCAGTTCTGGCGATGTGGAAAAGTGTTAGTTTCACATTTGATAGTTTTCATTGAGGTTACCCCTGCTATGAGGCATAAACTTAATGAATAATTTATTCTACAACACATTTCTAACTCAAAACAGGTCCACTTTCAAGAAATGAACAAATATTCAGCCCAATCAATTGATACACTACGGAATCCCTCAAGGAAGCATATCAAACCCCTTTCTTCACATATAAGCGATTTGAGCTGGTTTAATATTCGACTTTCCCTCGTATAGATATTTCCTCTAGTCATAAATCCACTCTGCATCTAGTGACCCGCCGTGTATCTACTACCAACTTATGTAAATGAAGAAAGGCAGATACTGTTATAAATAAAATATAACGGACGGCAGCGAGATTTATATCTAAATTCGATCGACACATGAACTGGTTTATTAACAATTTCTCACATTACAAAAGTTCGAATCGGTAAGTTTTTATTTCACCTAGTGTCAGATCGGTCATCTTCACGGGTTTCACATCGGCCACATACGGCGAGAGGATATGGAAGACTGAAATATAGCTGTAGGGTCATTAGCGTAGAAAGGGATCTACTTGATTTCTTTTTCAACTCGTTAGGCACCCGAATCGTACGGTTCGTTCAGTGCTTTCGCACTTAAAATCATAATTAGAATTCGTGACCCGACGTTAGGCTCACTCGGCCTGCAGTGTGTCTGAGCCACGTGGGACAGAAGGCAACTCTCATAATCTACAATTTTGGACTTGCAGAAAAATGGGTCAAATTTTCCATTCAGCTTCTATTCAATGTGTTTCAGGAGCATAATTGACAGTAACAAAAATTGAGGTTCACTTTGTGGGCGGCTATAGCATCGAAAAAGGTTGAAGATAGTGAGATTAGAGTGATTAGAGTGAAATAAGAATCAATTATCTGTTGTTCGTAGTAGAAATTGAGCTGGAAATATATGTACTGAAGTGCCTAAACCACTTCGGGACCCGTACGTGAGATCACACGACCTGATGGCGAACTAATTGCGTGAGCCATATGTCAGTTCACAGAAAGACCAAATTAGTAATAAATGAAATAAATAATCATTACATCGTCAAAAAACCTAAAATGGCGAAAAAAGACATATTTGCATATTGTATCCTTTTCTTCTGGAAATCCATTTATGAGAGCCTTTCACATGCATTGTATTGAATCACTTCATGTATGACTTTGGTGCATTGAAATCGACCCTTTTGCGTCGCAATGGTTTGTCCAATTCAAGCATGGAATAAAGGATAGGCTTGTCATAAGATATAGGATTGTGACTTCTGTAGTTTTGTTATGTGATTGGTCTTGGTCTAGAATGGAACCGCTTGAGATCAAAATTCTTCTAGAAATTATGATCCAATCATCGAATCGAAGATTTTCTCTTCTTTTCATGATGTTGTGGCTGAATTCCACGCAAATTCACTTCAAAATCTATACATCGCATGTCAAGCACATGTGAACATAGAATATTTAAGAGAATAAAAGTATTTATTCTGGAAACATCGATTTATATGAGGACAAAACAGTTCAGATACTTTATGATAGATTGAAATGGACCATATTCGAGAAGTATTCTATTTTCTAATGAAAACATTCAGCTGGCAGCGTTATTGTAAATAAAACGAAATAAAAGAGTCCTCTAATAGAACACTGAAGGACACCAGATCTAATTCTAAAGTAAAACTCCCACTTGATTAGTTAATAGGTGCCTTGCTTACTTTCAACTCATCAAAATATACTTTTTTATGATGAATTACGACGTGATCGACTTGACGACCCGATTACCTGCCATTACGTAATTTTTTTCATTAGAATCATATTTGAAAAGGAAACCAAATCGAATTGAAATGTTTCAAGCGCTCGATGACGACACATTCACGTTTTTTCTGTCTTGGGATGACACAGGAGGTTGTTTGGGTAATAAATCAAGTTTTGTCATCAAGTTACCAGTGGCGCTACAACTAAATTTTCAGGGGGTCGTTCAATGAAAATTATTTTCCTGAAAATTCATCCCCCTGTAGTGTATAACCTCTGCCGAATGGGAAAAGTCTTTCTTAGGAACATCGACAAATTCTGTTCAGTTGATATGAAGATTAACTCATGAAAATCAAAATGTATTTTGATTTCTGAAAAAGTTTTCAGGAATTGGAAGATGAAATATTTGATTAGTTTTACCAACCAAACAGAAATGAACACCCAAACCTTACATTATCGTCAAATTCGTTATTCTGAAGAGTTCTTTAGGATCATATAGAAAATCGTTGTCATAAAAACTAATTTAATCCTACCCTGCGAACAATCTTAGCACAATTGTGAAGAATTCAAAAGCAGGAACAAAAAAAAATGTCTGAATGAGACAGAAGAGATTGCTTTCTGTATGGGGTATCGATAAAATTTCTCTCATAACTACGTTTAATTAAAAATTACCAAGAGCTTTAGATTAAATTGGGTCAAGTTTGGATTGCCTGAAATGAAAAATTCTATTGTTTGCATTAATTTCCTAGCCTAGCTTTAGTCCATTGCCTTGCTAAGGGCTCCAAAATTAGTGCCTTCAATCTTTTCAAGTTTGCCTGAGTAGTATGATTCATACTACATCTCATACCGCTTATGAACTCACGAAGAATTTCTTCATTTTCTTAGTCAAAAAACAATATTCGGAACATTTGTCTCCAAATTACATTGTTTATAATAATAATGATTATCTAACATTTCTTCATCATCGATACCAAGAGAAAAAAATGTAATTCCTCTGATGGATGAAAACTACATCACTTTGGAAACATGATTTTCAATCAATTATTTATTTCCCATAATTGACAACATACATTGTATAGGGATAGTCACAGATACCACACAACTAATAGAACTCACGAACTAATGTGTGTATATTACCAATAGGTAAGTAACGTACACAAAAATTCGTTCACAGTATAAAAAACTTCGCCCAATAAAATTATTTTGAGTTCTTTTTCAAATTCTATTTCCCAAGTGTTCCGTTCCTCCTTTTCCCATCACTATCTACTGGTGATTACTCTATGAAATCAAACACTCCCACTTATTCCCCACGTCCACTCTCGCTTGATATTCTATAACGAATGAATATCTTGAATCATCCCCAACAAAGGGAACTGAGTCAGCGTTATACAATCTCATAACGTTCATAGACGTGCATTTATTTCTTACTTCCGTGATTGGTATTCTCACAATATTT
>WOGR01009038.1:0-11537 GCA_015342045.1 Leptinotarsa lineolata | reverse complement strand
AATTTCAGCAGTTCGGACTTCCATTGTCTAAAATTTATAAAATGATTTGAAATCCCTGAAATAAACAATACAATTGAAATTTTTAAAAGAATAGCTAAAAATGGCAAATATATTAAGCAAAAAACTTGAAAAGAATTCACAGTGAAATGAAATACGTATTTCAAAGAATTCACAGTGAAATGAAATACGTTTTTCATTTCACTGTGAATTCTTTTCAAGTTTTTTGCTTAATATATTTGCCATTTTTAGCTATTCTTCTGAAAATTTCAATTGTATTGTTTATTTCAGGGATTTCAAATCATTTTATAAATTTTAGACAATGGAAGTCCGAACTGCTGAAATAAAGTCGTAATTTTATGAATAAATTGAATGCTTCATAATGTTATTCAGATTGGTGCTGAAGATGCAATAATGCAAGTGTTTCCGAAACATCAGATGTCCGCCATTGAGGATCACAGTGTTCTATGTGGGTAAAATTTTACCTTATACAATATTGTTAATAGTATCTGATTCAATTGCTTACCGAATATTTGGAATACAAACTGAATAGACAAAAGTGTAATTCAATATTCATATGAAAGTAGTAATTTCGAAAATACTTTTCTTTCATGTAATTCAATGTTTGTATGAAAGTAGTTATTTTGAGAAAGCTTTTTCTTCCAGTTTGTGTCTGGAAGTAACTTCTTTGCATGATCTACAATCTACACATCTTTGTATAGGGTAAATTTTTTTGGATTGATTGCTTTTTTCTTTTTTTGGAAAATTCCCACATTTTTTGTATGAAGATTAAATAGTGGAAAGGCAAAACCTTTCTTTCCCACTTTTATATGGCTTTTGAAATATTCGCTATTCAATTTGCAAATAAAAAAATGTGTCTTGGAAGTAAGAAAGGTTCGATCCGGCACTGGTCTTTGTTGTATAGTGGATGAGGAAATGCAGGTTTATTGACGAAAAAAGTGAGGTATTTCATATACATTAGCATGACAATATAATCGATACTATATTGATTTGAAGACGTTATCTAGGAACTAACGAAAATATACATATATTGTGAAACGTAAACGATAAAAGTTGTGTTCCGCGATGGTCATCCATCCAAATGAATTAATTGTACAAAAAAGTAAGTTTAGGCGACAGTAAGTAATGAACAGCAATTATCCAACAACCCCGATGTGAAGTATATAGGTTGAAATTGATTTTACCTTCTGTCTATATTTGTGGTTTCTATGACTATCGTTTATTAAATATTAAACGTCGTTTGAGTCGATAACAATCAAACAAAACGTCCCTTTAGACATATTCAGTTCAATGTTTTAAAATAAACGCTTCGCACAACACCCTGACCTAATTTTGGAAAAGTCAAATTTCCAAATTTATTCACGTAATTATTTTGGTGCGATTCTATTGGTTTTTTCACGACGATGTTCAATTTAGATATAAAATACAAGTCTAGAGTGCACATATTTTTCGCCTGATGTATTTTTTTTGGATCAAAGTGTGTTTCAGTAATTGTTCAGATTCATTTGAGTCAGTTAAGAAATGGAACCCAGTAGCAAAGATTTAAATACTCTTTTTATTGAATTTGAAGGGAATTCGATGTCAGCAGGTGAGTTGATCAAAATATTATTGTATTCATGAAAAAAAATTCAATGGAATAAATTTGTATTTTTATTCCATCGAGTAATATTTTATCGTCGTCCGAGTTTATCATATATTCGTTTAAAAAACGTTTGTTTCCTAATCCCGTTGTTTGTGTGTCTACAGCATTTAACGGGATGAAAGTTCATCTCGCATATGAGATACCTTTAATCAAGTGGAAATCATCATTTTCAAATAATTTTCATATCTCAAGAGTGATTCATCCCAGGGAAAAGAGAGAAGAACAGTAACATTTTATAGATTTGCCTTATACAGACACATATTTGAAAAAAACCTTTTTATTTCAATTCTTTCAATATTTGGTATATTGATTTTGAATCTATTAACAAAAGAAAAATGGACCCCAAGGTCCACCTCTAGAGGGTACTCAGTTTTGTATGCATCAAAAGATATTTTTGGTTGTACGTAATTTTTAGTTCCCACCAGTGGCGTCCATGTGAGATTTGCACTGAATCACTTATAAAGAGAAAAGACATACGCGACATATCATCATTACCTGACGAAATCTGATTTCTTGAGATTTCAATCCCAAAAACAATTGATGTGAAAGATTTGTCTCAAACAATGGGTTTTCATTTGTTTCAAAAAAATGGATTTTCATTAACATTCATTCACCCTTGAAAAAAAGTGCATCCGTAATTGAAAACCGTGAAGAAGTACGAGTATATTATGAACAAGATATATGTGGTAGGGATACAATAAAAAGTTTCGAAAAATTTTCAAAATGAGAATATTTGTAATGTTCAAATTGTTTCCAGTTTTCCGAGTATTCGATCCGGCATCTCCCTCGACCGAATTCAAAATCGGTACCGTGACAGAACTTCCCTATTCGCACAATGTTCTATGAATATTTGAAAATGATCTTGTATCCAGAATATTTTTAGTTGGGCAGCGTTTCTCATAGAACGGTTTGGTTTCCAGTGAATTCAGGTTGTTATAAAAGTTTTGTCTGTTTTTATAAGTCTATTTCAAACTGTAATATCCCAGTGAATACCTATTCAATTTATTTGAAATAAGCGCCATTTGAATCAGTGTACTTTTGCCAACGTAACACAAGTCGATAAATTCCGTCAGCATGACAATTGTGGGCTCGGTATTCGATAAAGATGACGAAGGCCGTTTTTTGCCTGGTTCTAATGGACGAAGGTTCTACCGGCGAGAAAGTTATGGAAGTGCTTGAAAAGACGCTAGTTGGTTGGCGAGAGGTCTGGGAAGTATGGTGGGTGAGGCAGAACTTCAACGCTCAATTTGTTTGATTTTCGAAAGGTGATTTATGAAACTGCGGACGGGCGTTGTCGTGGAGCAGTATAGGACCTATTCTATTGACCAGTATCGGCTGCTACTGACGCAATTTCCGGCACATCGTCGATTCCCCCACAGTAGAATTCTGCTGTGGGGTTTGGCCGTGTTTAAGAAAGTTATAGTGAATCACATCAGCCGCTGACCACCATACAGTTACCATGGTCTTTTTTTGGTCGGATTTTGCCTTTGGGAAGTATCTGGGTGGCTCATCGGTGTCCAATCACTGTCCTGAACGTCTCCTGTTGTCGTAGAGGATTGACTTTCCATCATAAGTGACGAGCCGATCCAAAAAAGAATCGTTTTGGTTGCGCAAAAACAAAGAAGAACAGACCTCGAAACGTGACAATTTATGTCGATCGTTCAAATTGTGGGGCACCCACTTTTCGAGCTTTTTGACCTTTTCAATACGTTTTAAATCACCAAAAACCACATGGGAGCTGACGCCCAGTTCTTCCGCCATCCCACGCAACGTTTTTGATGGGTCAGTCTCCACCGGGATCCTCAAATCCTCGTCCTGGAGAACTGTAGGTCGACTACTTCGGGGCACATTTTCGAGGCTGAAATCTTAGGAACGAATTTTCGTAAAGCAACGTCGAACGGTGCGTTCATTACCATTATCATTACCAAATGCCTGGTTAATTTATCGGACTGTTTTGGCAGCACTTTGGTTCACTTTGAATCCTTAGAGAAAATTTTGTCGAAAATCGAATAATGACATCATATGATAACAAATTGAAAAAATGAATAAAATAAGCAGCATAAATGTATATAGTAAAAAATTATATATCGATCAGTATTTACCACAATGCAGTAGAATTAATATTCATTAAGATATGTAGCTACAAAAATACATGACATTAAATCGGAAAAAACTTTTGAACCAACCATTATCAAGGGTATATCTGCAAACTTCTTCGATAGATTATGTTGTGACAGAATTGTTGATGTTTACAAACACCTCTATTCAATAATACCAAATTTCATAAAAACGTGCAAACGAATGAGGTCATTTTTGATATACAGAAATCACACGTCCAATGAAAAGAAAAAACTATAAGAGACCAGATTTGCTCAAAAATCCATGAGCATTTTGAAAATATTCTCATTAAAATAATCAATTTATTTTAATAATTTATTCATTCATCAACGGGTAAATCATTGATATAAGTTGAAACTCAGTTATTGAAACTCAGTTATTATACAAATATAGAATACTAATAATTATATGAATTCATATAAAATTGATGGACAAAATAACTCAACTTATAGGGAAATATTTCAATGTTGGCATTAGAGAAGCATAGAAAGATCCAAATACTTGTACCTTCAGAAGAATTTGAATAGAAGAATGACAAAATTTGTGTAGAACTGAAAATGCACAAAAAACGCATACTACTTGCACAAAACTGAGATCAAGAAGTTTCATAAAAAAATGTGTTCCTAAAACTTGGGCTATATGTAATTTAATAGTTATATTAGGTCAGTTTTTTTTCGGAATGAATAAAAAATAACCCTCTTAAATATTGGAATAAAACTAAGAAACACCCTATCCATATATTTTTTTTGCACTGGTGATATTACAATGGCATTGGTAATGGGTAAAATATTAATGTTGCCGGTGGATCATTATTTTATTTTGCTTGGATTATTTTCTAGTTGTATTAGTTAACTTCAAAATGTTATAGAAGTACCTATAAGTATAAGTGCTTCTAGTGGAATTTTTGTTTTAGCGAATAAAGTGATTATTAAATCAGTTTGCTACTTATTCAAAAAATCATAGGTATGAATATGTGATAAAAATTGAGTCCGATTGTGTCAAAAATATGCGTTCGACTAATATTTTCACAACTTCAGTCTTACTACTCACCAAACTCAACTTTTAATAGTTCACAAGACAAATATAGATACATTAATGTGATGACTACTTTCAGCCTTTAGACATTGCCATCACATATTTTTCTCGTACAGGTCGTTTAAATATATTGTATGTATTGAAGTAATTAGTCTGTCATACAAATGTTGAAAATTGTAATTCATTGTTTGTTAAATATCGTCACCTACTACATTTTTGAGCACTGATCTATCGACAAAAAATCTGAAAGGCGCAGTTCCTACCAATCTACAATAATTTATTCAATTTACACTTCATTGTGAGATATTCACTGGACAGTTTACAAAACGTGTTTTGCTTCCCCAAGCATTTTCAACACGAAACATGTGTCACTCACTTGAATAAGTTATGGATTGTCATCAAGTCATGAAGTATCGGCCAGTTCCGTCACAAACCACAATAATTTCGCAAAAACACGAATAACTCAATTCAATATTTCATACAGATTCCTCAAGACGACCAAGCAATGAGAGTACCTTAAGTCTTAATGTACCTCTGTGCGAATCGATCAGCACTAGTTTCGAACGGGAAGATACTCCTCAGGTTAAGAGCACTACATTACCAAGCTTTCCTGATAGAGGTCGTTCTAACTCATTGTATACCCTCCACCGGCAAAAGTCTTCTGTGTACGATGTCGAAATGCACTTGAATGGCATCGAAGAGAGTCCGAGAGACCAAGACACGAGCCAGTATAGAAGAGGATCTTTACCTTTCGAGAAGGTGAGTGAATATAAATAAAATATATTCATTTCCTACTTAGCTTACATTTTTCTAGCTCGTGCAAGTTTTTCGAGAGATATAAATGAGACTCATGTAATTTTTTCCAATGATCACGAATATGAATTCAAAACTTGGTTTCCCACTATATTTTCAGAAAAGTCGAAGGTGTTGAAAATCGATAATTTCAGGAACACACTTCCAGTATCAAAAATTCGTTCAGTGATACAGTGTTTCCATGATCGTATGCTGTGGACCTTTATTAACCGATTTCAAATGTTTTCAAAGAATAAAAAACTTCCATTTCATCCAAATAATCATTTTTAATCATGGAATGATATCGTTGCTTCACTGGAGTTTTAATTTTTTTGCAGTATCAGGAATAGACAAAATACAAGCACTACAGGAAAAATCTTATGGCCCTCTAAGAGAGGTGTCTGTGCGAAAGTACTGATTCACATTGGATTTGAATCTCTGGAGAATAAATCCATTTGGAAAAACGTTCTTCGGAAGTTTATTCCACATAAACGCAGTTTTTGGTGGAATCAATTGTGACAAATCATTTGAACACCTCTCACGAAACTACAAACTTGTAATCAATCATACGAGTATGAGGCACATTCCAAATGACGAGTTCTCATCAATGTTACTGAACTATGAATACATTGCTAGATTAAACCAATGCCTGCCTGAAAAAAATATTTTCCAAGGTTATGGAAAAAATTTAGGGTTATATGGTTATCTATAAAGGATGAAAGTTTCAGGCTGATAAGCTGGAACTGGCATGGGGGGATGTTGCAAAGGCTTCTAAACGACAAAGTGGTATGAAAGGAACTTGAAATTCTCAGTCAACCAGTTTGGCTGTTTGGCGAGTAGTGAGGCGTATAAAACCCAATAAGGAAAAAAGGAATTGTGGTGTTTGACCTGCCGAACGCCTTCTATACCGCATGAAGGGATTTCGATTATCTATGAGACGAAAGGGTCTGCCTGAGAATTTGAGGAAGAAATGCACGAATTTCATCTCTTAGGGGGAGGCAAGCACTTTTCGAAACAATGAATTGAGATTGCTCGTAAGAGTTTAGTTTAGGGCCGAAACTGTGGTTGATTGTTATGGAAGTTTGGTTTGATAAAATTACATATGCAGTGTGAGACACTTGGAATGAAGACACCCCTGTACTCAACTCATTTTTGGTACAGGCGTAAACCCTCATGGGCTGCACTGTTTGCAATACTTAGCCTGAGTGACAGCCTCAAATCCAGTCTACTCCGATCCCGCGAAAAGAGGAAATTTTGCTCGATATTTTGCTTTGCGTTAGATATACCGGAATAAGTTTTTTGAAATAGTTGATCATTTCAAATAATCGAATAAGGAGCTACAGCTATAGTCAAAATAAATGAAATAGTTTTTACATTCTCATTCCTACTTCTTATGTAGAACCAATAATTGAGAATGAAACATGAATATGAAATTCGAATTTTGCGCTGAAATTCAGTAAACAGGGTTAAAACCGTTTCTAAGCAACTTTTTCGAATAACTTATTTCGGTATCATCAACGCGAAGCAAAATATCGAGAATTTTCTCTTTTCGCAGGAACGCAGTAGGCTGGGTTTGAGGCTATCACTCGTGCTAAGTATTGCGAAAAGTGTGGCCCATGAAGGTCTATACCTGTAATAAAATTCAAATATCTGCCTTAAAAAATGACTAAAATACAGAGGTGTCTTCATCTTACGTGTGTCACACTGTATGAAACTGAGGAATGGCATAGCAAGCAGTGCATGGAGCGCCAGTACAGTCATCATCGAAGGAAAGAAGCTACAAAAAGTGGAAAGGGGATGAGAACTGGTAAAGTAAAATTGAATAGTAAAGTGAAACTGAATGCATGAACAAACCAGTTGGGAGGAATGAACAGGGTCCGAGAGTCAGCATATACGGAAGAGTGATAGAGATGATGGACTGACGACTCGACGATGGACTGAAAAATATGTGAAACGTACAAGAGAGGATAATGAAGAAGAGTGTTGTATGGGGTTCAGGTTAGGGAAGTAGAGCACAGAGTAGAGCACAGCTAATATAGCACATGCCTTTCTCGTTGGCCTCCGGCGGAGAATAGGGGACAAGATACTTACGTGAATGAAAGGCAAACCTTCGGAGACAGAAAAAGAGTATCTGAGAGAAGAAAATAAAAATGATTGAAAAATGGAAATGTGTGAAATGGAAGAACCGATTTAACTGGTTGAATAGGTTTAGTGCGTTTAATTGCTCTGAAACTTTATAAACTCTGCCTAGCCTTTGATTGTTTCATCGTTTTTATGCATTGCATTAATGTATAAACGCATTTTATGCATTCTCTACATTTCTGTTTAGCTCTATCATATACAGCATTGATATCGCCAAGGAGAAAGATATTTCACTGAATGAATTCACTAATTGAAATTCTTTCAAACGCACATCTTTTATGTTGTTTTACTTTTATTTCAATCTAAAAAACTGTTAAGAATATTTGTTCAAGATATTTCATTACAATGAATTTTTTCACCTCTACCAGATATGAACATCTTTTTGATCAACAAAAGTCCGAATCACCACCATTCAACAGGAAATGTTTTGGTCTCGCTAGTTCAAACAATTCAAAAAATATAAATGGATATTATTAGGGTATGCGTGCGTGAATTCGTATCTGTTTTATCATCAATCAATATGGAACATGTATTTTTAGACAATAACTGACGGAAGCTGAAACGTAAATCTACAAAAAACGATATTGATTACATTTTCCTGCTCACACGTTTTTTCATCGCTGATCTTTTCACTAGTTCATATCTATTCGGTATTCTTTGACTCTCGACGTTTTCCGTTCCAAGTTGTGACCCTTTTTTGAAATGCTAGCATAGTCCAGCTACTTTGTCAACATTTTCGAAGCAGAAAACAGAATATATGCTCACATGGACAAGGATGTACGCTTAGCTTTCTTGGAACCATCCACGGTATTGGAGATTGGTATATACGAGCATTATTGCGAAAACAGAGTGGCTCGGGTAGCAAGAAGTTGTCCTCGGGAAAAGTATTTTTCTTAATATTATGGAACCTTGATATTAAGAGGACCAAGAAAGAAGGATTTCTACAACTCCGAGGAAACTGTCAGGAAAGGTTCAATATTTGGGCGAGTTACTAAGTTCCAGACTGACCTGACCCACTACTTAGACAGGATATAGGAAAAGGCAGAGCTACCTCTGCCGTGTTTTCGGGCAGACATGAGTGCTGACATTAGACATAGTGTATTGGATATAATCAATGGTAGTTGAAACCATGATAACATATGCTCCATTGGTTTGGTGTCCTAAGATGAAACTGCCTCAACGAAATAAGTAGGGCGCAAAGACTTGCTTGCTTGTTCGGAAACAACGTGAGCAATTAAACTATATCAACAACCACAAGACAATTTTGATAAGGCAAGGTAGTTCAGACTAGATGCGGAAGTGTATACAAGTTTGCAATGCAGAAGGAATATTGATTTGAGGCCTCAATGAAATGAGTCGAACAATATGCTTAGAGACAACCAAGCTGCCCTTGGAGCGTTGATGAACCTAAAATCAATTACATGGGTCTGGAAATGCCGTCAAGAACTGAATAAACTGAATGGAAAAGATTGACTCTTTACTGGATATCTGGACAAACAGATATGAAAGGCAAGGCTCCTCATATTGGCCATCAGCTGAGGTGACTAAATCTGTTATACAGGATCACATTAGCAAATGTGTCAATGAGAAACATGCTGGGAAAATACATCAGGGAACAATACAGAAAAATTTTCATGAAGGGATCATCTGACACTGTTCATTCAGATGACATGTTACACACATGGCTAATGACTATGGTGATCGATGGCGTTAGAATTGAGATCTACGGAGATTGGTTTCTCGATCATATGAAGAAAAGGTTTTCCATTCGACTGGTTTCAATTTTATCGTTCCTATATTTGATATCTGTTTTAGTTCCATAATGAATATTTGTAGTATAAACTAAATGAGAAAAAGTGATTTTCAAGTAATTCAATGTTCATATGGAAATTGCTGTTTCGAAAGGACTTTTTCTACTCGTGTAATTTATTGTTGATGTAAAATGGCTACATGATCTATACATTTTTTAAAATGATTTCTTTTGAAGTAAATCTTTTTCTGCCTTTCTTTGGAAGCTTCCTACATTATTTGTGTATAAAGAAGAAAGAGTAGCATACCAAAAAGTTTTCTCCCAAAAACTAATCTCTTCTAAAAATGTACCCCTTTCAATATGAACAAGATTGCAATGGGGATAACATCGAATTAGTGTGAAAATATTTTCATGTACTGTCATCGTGACATGTGAGTCAAATTTTATATAATAACTCTTTCATATATTATATTGTGTAGCGTTTCTATGAATGCTATCTGTAATAATCAAATAACGAATGTTTGATTTAAAACTGAATAGGAAAAATTGATTTCTATATAATTCAATGTTCATATGAAAGTAGTTGTTTCGAAAATACTTTTCCTTTCATGTAGTTCATTATTAATAGGAAATAGTTGTTTCGAGAAAGCTTTTTCTTCCAGTATATATCTAAAAGTACCTTCTATGCATGATCTACACCTTTCTGTGAAGAACTTATTTTGAACTCAATTGTTTCTTTCTTTTCTTCAAAAGTTTTTTAATAAATTTTTCATATACATATGGAAAAGAAGGAAGCCAAAACATTTTTTTTCACGAAAACGAATCCCTCCTAAAAATATACCCTTTCCATTTGAACGGAATAATTCAATTCAATGACGTATTGCACTAGAAGAGTTACGTGTTGTATTAATACATAAATAATTGAATGTATTGGGGAATCGAATTCAATGACGCCTATTTAGAATCAGCGTTTCATGAATGAAACCTCAACGTTTATAAATAGTTATTGGTTCTGTTATGGGTTATTACTAATTCTAGTGAGATCAAAGTATTACCATTTAGTGAATGGAATAATTTTTCGATTGATAAATATGTTATGGTATAGTCTGTCGGTCATCAATAATGTCTCCTATTCAATTCGGAAAACACTTACGTTGTTTGATAGTGTTGTATATGAAAGGAAGATCAAAAATATTTAATTTCATAGATAATGAATATTTTTGAAATACAAAAATTTGCAGTGGGATGGCTGTTACGCTTATTATAATAAGATCACTCCTCACAACCGTGAAATAATTGATCGATGGGTCCGAGTTTCGTGTGCCCTGATTAGATGTAAATGGGCTTAAAATAACGAGATTTTGCATTTGACCATCCAAAATTTTTGTTGTTTCACAACAAGATGGTATAATCTTGAAACTGGAGAGCATTGAAAAACTCTTCCTTTTTTCCTTACGATATTCGCCCCACTCGGAGCTAAATACCTACCTCATACTCATTTTAATGATCGAGTTTATATCTATCTGAAAATCAGATTTGATAGTTAGCCAAATATGATGATACTGTCCTCTCGAGGGGTATCGGGTTGGTGGAGCGTGCGAAGGCGCGCCATTCAACCCTTGTACCATACCTCCGGAACACTGCTGCGGCCACCAGGCCTGCCGGACCTGAGCCCCAGGGATTTCAGGGCCCAGACCTTGTCCGGTAGCAGTGCGAGGGTTCGGGTTTGCCGCGACTAGTTGGTTATACTTCTGTATTTGGGATATCAACTGGCCCCGCCATGAAGGTCTCCCCAAAGCTCCTCCGCTTTCAGGACACCCCCCTGGCATGCCACCACCCCCTAACACTTCCGTTAGGGCGCCAGTTTTGGTTTCGTTCAAGGTATGATGCGCGCCTGTGCGCATCACACCCCACTGGTCCTCAGAGCGCCCGATGGCCGACTCCGAGGGGCATCCCGACGCCTGGCATCGAGAGTCCTGTCCTAGTCCTCCTATGGCGACGTTTCTGCGTTTTACGCCCGCCGGCGACCCATAGTAGAAT
>WOGR01009037.1:0-11537 GCA_015342045.1 Leptinotarsa lineolata | reverse complement strand
AATCAACAAAAAGTGATATCACGGTAGTGTAGAGGTTAGCACATTCGCCTTTCAAGCGGAAGACCGGGGTTCGATTCCCCGCCGGGCCACCGTGCTGGGTAATCGCAAGTTGAAAGGTAAGGCCTCGTTAATCCATTGCTCGCACAAATTTCGACTCCTGAGGGTTGACGTTCGTCAGCTGGTTAACGGAACGAACAATTCAAGAACAATTTTAGAACAATAGTAACACAATCAATGGATATATTGTTCAAAATGACCTCCATCATTCCTTACATTATTTAAGATGTCCGGAGTGACAATGGGCATTCCCAAACAATTCTCTGTCGCAGGTCTTCTAGATTTATAGGCTAAGTGGAGTACACTTCCGACTTCAGTTGTTCCCACAGAAAGAGGTCTATCCGTGTGAGATCAGGTGATCTAGCTGGCCACTCCACTGGACCCCTTCTGCCGATTCGACGCATTGGATACGAATATCAAAATGTGGGGTGCATTCTGCATGTTATTTCATTTTCTAATAAATTGTCGTAATTTTCTAAAATTTGTGTAATCATAGGATCGACACAGTCTTGAGATAAATTTGACTATGTGTCTCTATTGAGATTACTTTTAATGAAGAATGGTCTAACAATATGATTAGCTAGAATTCCGGCCAAGACATTGAATTTTTGTGGAGTTTGTGAATGTGTTTCCATCACCAAATGAGAATTCACATCGCTCCAGTAACGACAATCAAGTCTATTCACTTCACCATTCAACATAAAAGAACTCTCGTCTGAAAAACATGTATTGCATAATAGGCTTGGGTTATTGGTCAATTATCTGCTGAACACCTCACAAAACTGAAGTCGATGTTCAGGATCATCATCGTTCAATTATTGAACTAGCCTCATTTTGAAAGGATGAAACTTTTAGGCTTTTAAAATTCAAAAAACACTAGTAGCTGATACACCAGACGATCCAGCTTCTTATCTAATGGATTGTCGATTATCCATTTGCACATGTCCAATAACTGCAACTTTAACTCCGCCATTTCTGACAGGACGATTACTTCATGTTTTCTGTTGTGAACAGAACCTGAAGTTCGAAACCTATCCATTTACTGTTTTATAGTTCATGTTGTGGTCTGGATGATTCGTATTATGAATTATTAATGCAGCTTCAGCACATTTATTATTTGGATAATATGTTGCAACAATTTCTATTCTTCCTTCAGTAGAATAAACCATGGTGGAACACAGTGAACAAGGATGACTGAATAATAATTCGTGAAGAAGTGACAGTAGCCATATATCTACTTTTTGTTCTGCGACAACTAGATTCAACATAAACTACCAGTGCAGAAAAATGTAACAGTTACATCAATTTCAAAAAACATTTACTACTGATTGAATGAATTCCACAAATCCAGAAGACCTGCTACAGAGAATAGTTTGGGAATACCCATTTCTGACTGCGGACATATTCAGTAGACTGTATTATTGTACAGAACTAGATGGAGGTCATTTTGAACAATTCATTCGTTGGCTGTGTTGCCATTGATATTATATTTTGTTGATTTCGTCATTAAAATGAGCGACGGCAAATATTCAATTTTTTCTCAAATAAAACGTTCAATATTCAATTTCTCGATAACAAATCAACGAATCTTGAAAAAAATCACAGAAAAAGGGATAAAAGACTTCTCATATGATGTATCATTCGACCCCCCATGCAAGGAGGGTCAAGTATTCGTTGGAACGCACTGTATGTTTCAAACAATTGTTCTACTACAAATCAATATGAATATCATTTCCAAGTCTTATGAAGTTTGTCCACTTTTCACTCAAATTCTTTTTTTTTCTGTGAAATTATCATTATTTTTCATTTGCTCATAAAACATTTTGTCCCATTGCATACATTACAATTATATCATAATCATCACCCTCACATTCAATATTCATCAACATCTGTCTGCACTTTTATTTTTCCATTTCCTTTTGTTGGTTTTCAGAACATGGAAGAAACTGCAAGCACAAATGTTACCACCGAACTCCCCTTTGAAAATACGACCTTTGCAGATGCCTACGAAGATCTACTTGTGAAAACAAACCTAACTGTCAAAATATATGTTGAGATATACACCATTCTGTCATTGATATGCATTGCATGTAATATTATAATAGCCTTTGTCATCATTAAATACAGACGACTGAGATTGGATAAGTCGAATATAATTTTGTTGAACTGGACGATCGTCAACAATCTTTTTATGATAACCTCTCCAGTCAGTCAGAGGCTGTCAACGGATTGGGAGACATACTTTGCAGCGTATACTTTTTTTTGCTCTTTGGAGCAAACGCAATTTTGTATTTTATTAGCGAATCTCTTGTTGGTGGACCTTTTATTGATAAATTGGTACTTGAAAGTGTATCATACTGTCATATACGGAAAGTTTGTGAACTACCTCAACTATGTTCTAGCGGCCATTTATGTACTCGTTATTATTTCTACAGGTTATCATGTCAGTTCATGTTTTGAAAACCGATTTATAACTTCAGAAGTATTCTTGCTCATTTCTTATTTTAAATTTATAGTTTTTATGATAGCGATGAATATTGTTCATCTGGTAAAGAGAAGACGGTTGGCACACTCAACCGTTACTTCTAATATGCCCTTATATCTAGTCAACACATATTTTATGTCGATATGTCCTTTGCTTTTAGCTATGTTTTCGCATTTTTTGTTGCATAATCAATTATTTTCTTTGGTAATTTTAATTGGGGGACTTATTCTGGCGGTGATGAATCCCATTTATTTTTTTATAATATTGTACAACTTTGATAAAGATTACAGAACATTTTTTGGGCATGTTTTTTCATCCAAATGCTGCAAATATAAGGACGATGAATTACAAGAAGAACCTGTTGTTTTTAACGGGTCCGTTCAATTAGGATAATATTATTGTGAATATGTGTGATACAAATAAAATTACTCCAGTAACATATTGTTTTCATGATTTCAGCAGAGGGAGAATAACGGAAACTTTTCGATGATGTGATGATGAACATTTCAATTCATTTAAAATAAGAGCCTAAAACAAAATATTCGTGACTTAAAACCATGAAACGCTGTTGTGGAACACCATATGTCTCATCAGTGGTGCTGGTGCTCAATCTAATGTCCTCAAAAGACAAAAACCTAATTCAATGGGGACGATGACATCTCCTCTTGGTGAAGAAACCCAAGTGAATAGAGAGAAAATACAATCCAAGAATATTGAAGATGAGCGAGGCTTTCCAAGGTGGTTCGTTGGAAAGCCAAGCTTCGAAATCGAATTCTGGACGGAATTTGCCATCTTTCTCTTATTGCCATTCAACTATATGCAATCCAAGTTCAAAAATTCAATATTCGTTATTCAACACCAGATAGCGCTGTTTCGACCCGTCATAGATCTCTTCAGAGGTTTCCTGGAAGTGACAGAGGACGAATTTTGTTCGGCTGTTGATGTTATAACTTGTTTCAACGGATTGCTTCGAAAAATCTTGTTTGACTTCAATATGCAGTGTGTGAAAGCCAAATGTAATAAATTCATCAGTTCGGTTACTGTATATATAAAAAAAAACTCCCGAAATACGTCAAATGTACATTATAATTTGACATTCTTCAACGTAAAAATGCCACCCCTACCTTCAATTCCCTTCGAATGACAGGTACAACATCTAATTTTTCAAATGGAAAGTAAAAGTTTGTGATATATCGTTTGAAACGTCTTTTTATTCTCTATTCAAAAATGTTATTGCTTTCAAGATCATTGAAACAATAAAGATAAAATAAATCAAAGTCATGTGGTTACCAAAATTCGATAAAATACACTCAAAACCTAAAATGTAATGCAAAACGTAATGAAATGTAGAATGCGAAAAATAACTATGGATGTTACCGGAGTTATTTAAATCTGAAGATTGAGTTTTGTACACATTGCTTTTTACATATCCCTGTAAAAAGAAATCTAATGATAAAAGATCAGGTGATTGAGCTGGCCATTCAATCGATCCTCCACCGATTGGAAAATGTTGTATCGAGGTATTGCCAGACATTACCTTGGTAATGTGGTGGTGATCCATCCTGCTGAAACAATATCGTATTCACTGGAACTTGAAGGTTTCCTGGATCAGGATATAAATTTGCAAAACTTGGAATGATATCATATTGAAGTAGTGCCAAATAATTATAGCCATTCAAGTTGCCCTCAATGAAAATGGGATCACTGATATGGTTTCCTACAATCCTTGACCAAACATCAACCTTTTGAAAGTATTGCGTGTGTTCTTCTCTCATCCAGTGAGGATTTTCCGTTGACCACTAACCGTTGACCAGTAGCGGCAATTTTTCCGTTGAGAAACAAAATAAACCCATCAGAAAATTTAACGTCTTCTAATTGGATGATATTGTTGTTCAACATATCCATCATTTGCTCACAAAAATGAGTTCTTTCATTAAAATCGTCTTCCATGAGCTCTTGAGTAGGTATCATTTCATAGGGTTGTGTTTTATTTTCTATTGATATGTTTACTATCGATGTATGGCTAACATTAAATGTTGATGTCTGTCTACTCGATGTATGTGGGTTTCCCTCAAGCTCAAGCATCACACCAAATTTGATTTCATCACTCATTGCTTTGGCAGCTGTTTTTTTATCCGCCCCACATGACCAATTTTGCAAAACTGCTTTTCTATTTTGCTTATTGTTCCTAGATATGTGGGCGATAAATTAGAATATTTCTCATGGAGTAGACCAGCTACTTCCTGTTGTGTTCGGGTTTTATCTCCGTAACCAATTATCTCATGCATTTTCGTCAATCCAATCATTTGTCAGGCTTGACGTCAACAAACTTCAAACTTTAATCAAAATACTGACAACTAATGTTGTAACATACAAAATAATTTGACAAGATGTTTTAAACTAACATTGCTATGAAAATTATTTACAGTTTTTCATAGTATACCATCTAAAAAGAACATTTCTGTGGTTTTCTCATTATCAATACCTCAACATGAAATATTGCAATATTGAGTATATTGCAATAAGTTTTGAGTGTATTTTGTCGCATTTCGGTAATCACATGATTTTAATTGATTGCATCTTGATTGCTGCAATAAAATCGGAAGCGATAACATTTTTGAATAGGGAATGAACAGATCCTTTGGACAATATATCACAAACCTTTACTTTCCATTGAAAAAATTGGGGGTTGTACCTGTCATTCGATGAGGGTTGAAGGTAGGGGTGGCATTTTCCCGTTGAAGTACGTCAAATTATAATTTAAATTTGACGTGTTTCGGGATATTTTCAAAATATGTACAGTAACCGAAATAATGAATTCAGTTCATTTGGCTTTCACACACTGTATGTGGGTGTGAGACTTCTGTCGATCTCATAGTGTCGTAATTATCCGGTCAAATTAGATCAAAAAATAGAAGTAAAGTTACAAAAATTCGCACCCAGCCCGAAATTGATAGGATCGTTCAAAACACTAGCATAAATGAAATTTGAAAAATTCTCATCGATCCGATACCTGAAAAAAATTTACTCAGGGTCAAAGGTTGCAAAAAAAGGGTTTTTCGCGATTTCCAGCAAGACGGTCTCATGCATACATTCAAGGGGTACATTGACTAGGTACCTGAAGGATGGGAAATGAATTGTTTTCATAAATTCATCACTGCTCATTATCCGGTCAAATTAGACCAAGAAATAGGAGTGGAGATATAAAAATTCACAACCAGCTCGAAACTGGTAGGTTTTCAGTGTCACTGGTTCCCAAATTTGAAAGCCGTGAACTTTTGAAATTTCTTCCTGACATTTTGTCACTGCTAGGTTTGTTACAAGGTCACAAAAAAGGTTTTTTTGCGATTTTAAGTAAAACCGCCAGATTTATCATAAAATTAGCTCAGAAAAAAATTGATTGTAGATAAAGTAGATAAAGTCTATACAGCTCTCGAATATGAAAGCTACTGACTTCCTTATATATGTTCCACATGTCATAGCGTGCTCTTATTTAGAACCAGTGACCTCGTTTGAAGTTAGAAATGCAATCAGTTCTTTGAAGCAAACTAGAAGTTTCGACATTTATGACCTGAATAGTATAATAATTAAAGAGTCAATAGAATTTTTAATTCCCCCTATGACAATTTTGATAAATGCATGTTTCAGTGAAGGGGTGTTTCGGGATGTACTGAAAATCTCAAAAATTATTCCTATACTAAAAAAAGGCAACAGACCTATCTCGTTAGTTCCAATCTTTTCCAAAATCATAGAGATAATTCTGAAACAAAGATTAATTAAATATTTTGAGAAATATTCTCTCCTACACGTAAATCAGTTCGGATTCAGGAAGAGCTGTTCAACAATTGATGTCATCTGTAGGATTGTACAGAACATTGTAGAGGGCCTTGAGCTTGGTAAACATGCAGGAATCACAATGTGCGATCTTAGCAAGGCCTTCGACTGTGTCTCACATAATAGTCTATTGAAAAAACTCGAATACTACGGCATTAGAGGTCCACCACTCCAGCTGCTGAGATCGTATTTAGTTGGCAGAGAACAGTGCGTTGAGGTGGATGATGAGCTATCAGAACTCAGAACAGTGAACCATGGAGTACCACAGGGTTCAATTTCAGGCCCATTACTGTTCATTATATACATAAACGACCTGTTCTTCTACCTTTTTCCAAAAACTATAATTATGTTTGCAAACGACGCGACTTTGGTTAACTTTGATAAGGATACGTATGGCGTATTCAAAAAACACACTTCGATTTGAGATTTACACTAGGAAGCTTACGAATCCGTGACATGTGTTTCGCTATACAATAGCATCTTCAGGCGTCACAATACTGTTTGAACAAATCATATGTTATATTTCTATAGTGATCTGAATCATCACGACAGTAACTGCCCAGTAAATTTCTACATGATAAATGCATTACTCAAACTATTCACCTATCTAGGAACAACTCATGAGACTGAAGAATAATGAATACAATGTTCACCTTAGCTATCATTTCACCTTTTTTTAAGATCTGTTCCAATTACAAGTTCCTCAGCGCGAACTGAATTCAACTTGAAAGGTATTTTCATTCTATGCTCTTTTATTCTTTTGGAAAAAATTATTTCGATTTGTCCGATATAAAATTTTGGACAAGTCAACTCATATACTCGCGATCTATTCGACATAGAAGTTTTATCTTCATTGTTTCGAATCAATTTACTCGAATAATCATTTGTTCTGTAGGCTACATCCAATTATTTGCTTTCAAAAAATTCGTCCTGCTGGTGAGACTGTCCCGCTTTTATAGGGCTTTCTATATTCACCCCAAGATTTCTGGGAGACGATCTATTATGGATTTGAAGGCCAGTAGATCAGTGGCGGATCACTTTTGGGCTAGTATGTTCACCCTTGTACTCCTGGGAGATGATCTAGTATAGATTTGAAGGCCAATAGTTGCACACAGCTTCCTCATGTCCAAATTTTCAGATAATATACGATGTACCGCATTTTCTGAAATGCCCACTGAGTCTGCTAGCTCGCGCACTTTCAGTCGACTATGAATCAGTACCACTTTGTGGATGTTTTCCACCGTTTCTAGATTCATCACCTCATTTGGTCAACCACTGCGATGTTGGTCTTGGCCTTGTTGAAACTTCGCCACCCAATATTCTACTGCTGTGAACGATGAAGCACTTTTCTCCATTTTCACAAATTCGTCAAAAACGTTCACTATTGATGGCTGACAAACAAATACTGAACAACGCAGCGACTTCAAACTTGAAACATATACTTTATAGATTGTGTAGTTTCTGATATAGTGGTATTTTTTTAAGAACTATCTCCATCTTGTGGCCGGGTTGGGTACTTCTGTGACCATCATGTAGAGGGAAAAGGATGCTGCGGTTACGTAGGATTTAGCGTCTAGGATCGTAAATTTTTTTTGGGTTTTTACGGAATTCAATTTTCAATTAGTTTCAGTAGATTTCTTCATTCTGGTGTAATGTAACTTATATTCGAGGTACTATATAGAATTTCAACGCAATTGAATGTTTACTGATTCAGAAGTAAGATATCAAATAATTAAAGACCCAGAATTGAACCTCGTGCAACCTATTATTATTTGAGATAGTTTTCCAAACGAAATGATCTATACAATACCGAGACTTTGACCTATATTGCTCCAAATCCCATGCAGATATGATTAGTAAACTTCAATGCATCTCAAAGAGGTGAGAAATCGAAAGAAAACCAAGCACACGAATTTAATCCACAGAGGAAACCAACAAAGACTCGGGAAATTCTTTCTATTATCTTCTAATGGCGCCTGGCATTTCCCAAGAACGTATTCGGAAAACGTCGTCATCCTGAGACTCTGGAATGAAAAGTGCATGGAAACTCTCGGCTACATTGCGCCATTGTCTACGAATTCTCTTCTTACGTACGAATGAAAATCAGACAATGGAACATCTACATCGTTATCACATCATATCCTTGCGGGATGCGACGTATAGGACAAGAAGAATTTGTTCCGTTTTATCTGCGGCGGTGGAAACTCTGGCGAATTTCCTCGAGTGGCTACTTCGAATTCCGATGCAGGGACCGGCGGGGATTATCTCCTGCAGTGTCTGATTCCTCTGGTGAATTATTCAGGAAAAACTATGGAACTTAGTTCGACAAATTCTATTATTCTTTGGATCAAATTTTTCTAGCAGTTGAATGACGAGAAATGGGAAATAACTGAGACACACAATTTGACACTCATTTGAAAATTCCTGTTAGGTACAGCAGTTCACAGTTGGTGCCAGAAGGAGCGGATGTTTGTCAACCCAAGCAAAACTGTGATAATCCCCTTCAACAGGAGAAGAAAAATGGACGATTTAACGCCACTTTTCCCAATAGTGAAGTCATTCCATTTGGAACGGAGGTGAAATATTTTGGCACTGTCCTCGATGATAAACTCACCTGGAACGCTCACTGGGAAAAAGTTCAATAAAAATCCAAATTGTTCCTATGGACATGTCGAAGGATTTGTGGTAAAACTTGGGGCTGACCGATGGCTGACTGGATGACAATATGGCTAATATACCAGTAACGTTGAATTTCTTATTTTTGGTTAGTGGCATGAACGCATTGATTTATCATATTAGGGTTCATGAGCATTCGAAAACCATTTGAAAATACAGCCCGTTAAATTCTATTTGAAATCATATTTAGATATAACTTGAACTATATTAGTTATCAAAGCAAATATTATTGTCCATTTTCATACTCAATTCGTGAATTCGAGCGATCTCATTACTGTATATTTAACTTTTTGCTGGCTTTATTCTTAAAAAAAATGAATGAATAATTACAGAAAATTTTAATTGATCGTTCATTCTCTCAGGAAAATGGAGTACCCATATCAAAATTTATTGGTTTATTCGGCATTGAAATCGTATGTAATATCGGATCCATTCTGCTTGTTTTTGCAACATTGAGTTCCAACTTTTTCTTAGCTGACAGCTTACATAGGAACAATTCATTTTTTCATCGAATTCTATTTGTATGTGTTTTGAAAGTGTTTTAGAGATATATTCGAATATTTATATGGTGCATTCTTGTGCTGATTTTAATTGTGCGGAAAGGCACAAGAAAACAGAAAGCGCATTGGTTTATAAGTGAGTTATTTATATAATGAGTTTAGCTTTCCAGAAAAAATGGGTAAAAGTATTGAAAAGAAAGGACTACAATCCTTCTACTCTTCCAAGACTTTATAGAAATCATTTGAAAGTGACTATAAATGAAAGGGGAACGAATATATAGAATTTGATGACAAGTTTTTCATTACAACTTCAAGTATTCTCCACAGAAAGTATTATCTGGAGTTGATACTGTTGCTGAAAGTATGAAACAAAATGAATTATTATTTATGCAAAAAAATCGAATGCTTTTAATTTTTCTTCATTGAATTTTATCATATGTTTAATGGTATTACCTCAAAAGCTTTTGTTGGATCAGTTCAAATACAATCAAATCTTTCTATACTTGACCTCATTCAACCTTCTTCTCAAGTTTTGGGAGATTCAACAGATAACCCAATAGAGCCTATAACGATTGAATTTGATAGCAACATCAAAAAGGAGTATGTATGTAGGAATCGTTTTTTTATAATAAATTGCAGTTGTACAGATTAAGGATGTATTGAATATTTGAAATGATTCTATATTTTTGATTTCCATAACTGAATGTTACTAAATAATGCATAAAATCATAGTTTAGGTGAATATTCTGTGATCTTTAGACTTTGTGTAGGTACTGATTTTCGATATAGAACTTATTTTCGAACATGATTTTTTTTTCATGTGGAGAATTTTTCATTAATTAAAGCGGTAACAGATTCATATACACCTCCATAATTATATTGATAATAATTGGCTTCGTAAATTTTACGACTTGGCAATGTTGATTATTTCTATCATTCCTATTGGTCAATTGAACTAGAAGCGGGCATAGGGCCGTGACGTCATCAGCCTACCAAATTCTATTTTTAATAATTAATTGCAGGAAAACTACGGTACTTAGAGAACTAAAACAAAGTGCACTGTTTTTCAATTCGACATTTCTATCAGATGAACTATAAACCAAAAATCATGAAACAAGCTCATTCTTGTGAGGATCAAACACACAGAACACGGAGTGAAACCCAAAAAAAAAGCTCGTCATCGAATGAAAAAATTTCATATTACAACATTTCGTAGCAGCTGCTAATTGTACAAACGCAAATTTATTGAATAACTATCATGTTATTATTTCAGATCCGATGGAAAATATTCCATTTGACTGATATGCAGCTATTGATAAATACTGTTTAGTCATTCCATTCCAAAAATATGCCATCGGATATAATTATACGCACATTCATTTTTGTATGCGAATAACAAAATAAACAATATAATTCTGGATATATGCCTTTCAATTAATGAAGGTAATTGGAAAAAAATACATTTTCAAATTTATGTCATCATAAATTTTGACAGTTGAAATAAACAAATTCAATTTATGAATTGAAATTTGCTCCTTCATAGAAATGCAATATGTACAGGGCATTCGATGGATCAGTTAAGTAATGGGAGCTATTACTTTTTCTAGATACATCGAGAGACAAAATATTTGAATTTTGCGGCATATGGCTTTTTGAAAACCCTGGGAGCAAAAACTGTTCCCTCCACAACAATGTCACTAATACAAGTACTCGAACCAGTATTTTGCAGACTTTCCAACCTGTCTCACAAGAAAGGGGTTTTTCCTTCTTGTTGGAAAATGGCTCGCGTTCAGCCTATTCCCAAAAAGGGCAAAAGAAATTGTTCAAATAAATATATAACAGTCGTTTTGCTATCAGTGATATCAAAAATCATGGAGAAAGCCGTAAACCACCATATCCTTGAATATTTGGAAGGCTTTAAGATTTTAAGCGATTTTAAATATGGCTTTCGGAAACAAAGACCAAAAGGAGACCTACTATCGTAT
>WOGR01009036.1:0-11538 GCA_015342045.1 Leptinotarsa lineolata | reverse complement strand
TGCTAATATTCATATCTTCCAACAAGTATTGATTTAGCTGAGAAGTATCTTGACATCCTAAAAGAATGATGGAAATGTTTTAAAAGAAGTTATTTGATTAGATACCTTGAGGTTTAAATATCATTCCCAAAAAGGACGATGAGCATGAAGGTGTACTTATTTCTTTCACTTTATCAACTTTACATCTTTGAAATGAATTTGTTTAAAACAAATTGAGGGACATGTCTGAATAAGCTGTTGTATAGCGAAACACGTATTGCGTTTTTGTAAAAATTTTAAGTGAAAATCTCACAATAAAATGTTTCTTGAAAAAAAAGATCTCCATTCAAATAATTCGACTGTGATAATGTTGATTTTCATCTAATGTAAATAAAGCTTCTGGAGAAAAATTGGTTACAAAATCTGAACTATTGAGCGTTAAAAAATTGATAAACGAAATTGGGTAATGATAATTTTTATTCTATGCAAAATATACATCTAACATTACTCTCTATTTTATAGTTTTCACCAATTGAGGGATACAAAACTATTTCTTGAGGTATGTTTCAAAAATAATCACTACTAACCAGAATTTTTGACAACGGTCACCTGAAAAATTTCCAGCTGTTGGCTAGATAAAATTTCAGCTGGAGAAGACGAGTAAATAGAATTTGATGGACAGAAACTAGTAGCCTTTTAATATGCTAGTTTCAAAGTTTACAGTTTTTACTTAGTTACGTTAGGTTTTCTAGGTTTTATGTATGTTTTACGTGATAGTTGTCAAAATAAACTTGTTTTAACCAATGTAGATCATTGAGACTATTGATGATAAATGAAACTGTTTAGTATTAAAAGTACCTACCCGAGTTATTGAAATGTTTAATTTTTTTTTCAGCAAATGTAAATAATGAAATACTGCGAAAATCAAATGATTATGCTCATTAAAAAAAAATAGGCATTTAAAATATATTTTTTTACTCTTCATTTGCAAAAAGTATTTGGTTCAGAATTTATTTTTCTTTCAAAACAGCATAGAAGTGACCGAGATACCTATTAACAATCACACTTTCAAAGATTCCAAATTCAAACATCTGTCAATTGTCACTATGAGCAAAACAAAATCATCGGATAGTATTTTGACCTTTGGTTTACCAGTTTTTAGTAAACTGTTTCATATCTAACTGTAGTAGATACCACAATAGTGGTGATTTAAGAACCACCAAACCACACTTCCACTTTTGGGTACTTTCAAAACACATCTTCAGCTTGAAATATTTCTGCCTTTGAGAATGGGTTAGACCCCGAAACCGTAAGAATAAATAAACCCAGTGGAAATTGGGCACAAAAGTGTTTTCCATCTCATTGAAGTGATCATGAATTTCCAGAAAATAAACAAGTCATCAATAACACAGATTAAAAATATGACATATTCTCTGACTAATTGGAATTTTTCTTCAGAACTTTATATAACACATTAAAGATAAGAACATAAGCTTTCACGGTCGGAATCAAGATTAGAAATAAAATCTGGGCAGGTACCCAGTTGAAAGGAAATTGTATTACCTAACGTTTTATCTGCTACTGCGGCAGACATCTTCCTTGGTGTATACATTTACTGCAGGGACGCAGGGACATGGGTAATATTTCGAATTCTCAGCAAACATTGACTCAGTCATCACAATAGCAAACGAATGAGTTTGGTATTACAAGTTCCTTTCTACCACGGCCTACCAGCCTAGATTTTGTTTTTTTCAACACATTAAACTATTGTGTATGAACTATTCCGTTGTATTCCGTTGGTACTCTATTACACTTGCATGGTCATTATCTCTAGAGTTAACAGTTCAAGTAAAAGAGATTTAGTATACTTTTCGTTACTCTGCAGTCATTCCATATGTACACTATACGTAAAAGATTGTCAGGCAAGAGAATTGCATTGAAAATGAGTAAGATATTTTATTGTGAATCATTTCATGAAGTTTAAACAAACTGTGAAATTCCATTCATTTTCTGTTTCATTTTTTCATCTACCTTTGAAGCATAAGTACTATTTTCATTATTTTCTAATTTCAAATGTTGCTAACTAATTTAAATTTTCTGACGGATAAAAACAAATCGTATCAAATATATTTGATTGATTTTAACCAGACCAAAGAAACGGAGATATGCTAGTTAGCAAATACTGTGGTTAGTAAGTGAAAATGTGAGTTGCTTCTAATCAATTAATGTGTGGTTCATTTATAATTAGAAGATTTTCCAGAAGATTGTGACATTCTAATATATTACCAATGAAATGAACTATTCATTTTGAATAATCCCTTCTATACAATTTTGTAAAGTTCAAAAGTGTCACATAAATGTGTTCATATTGGCATTGTATCCCAAAATCTGCAAAGGTTCAGCACATTAAATGATTTTTTAGACATATTTGTGTTCAACTAGATTGAGTTTTCAGTTAGGACTAACAGACATATTCCGTATCTCATTGTGATTCACCAATAATTTCCTAAGTATATCATTGCAATAGCACTGCCACTATGAGCATGGTTGAATTAGTTGATATTTTCGAAAAGTGCCGGATTTGTGATTTGAAGCTTTACAATAAATTACTTTCTTGGACATTTTATTCATAAATTATTTAAAATCTAGAAACTGATATTCGTTAAATAATAGACTTGTAAGAATGTATTTCTATCAACTGAACTAGGTTTGTAGAACCGTAGTTAATTTTTTGAAACTAGACTTTTTCAACTTTTTAACTTGAAACGAATGAATCTCTTTTGAAATACTCTACTGATGCCTTTGTATATTGTAATGTTTTTATACGTAGTAGAATTTAAGTGATCAGAAGAAATGACAATTTATGTTTTATAGAATCCTGAAAATTTTACAAACGAAAAACATGAAGTGCTGTCCACCTAAAACAAATGACATGTTTCTAGTCATTCTCTTCCATAATTCCAGGGTTTTTGTTATTTTTTTTCTCGTTAACACAGATCTCTAGATAATTGGACAATAAATTTCATGAACAATTTTTAGTTATTCTTTTTATATTACCCAATTTCGAAATAACTAGTCTAACTTTTTGCTGTTATATAACGTTCATAACGTTTTTCTATAATTTATGATGCTTATACTGAGTGTATCAAGTAACAATATAATAGTTTTTATGAGATTTTTATTTATTTCATATGTTAACAAATGTGTGATAACAAGTATGTATGCATTTGAGAAGTTAATGTTTCTCGATAACATGTATATGCTCGATTGTTTTATGTAGATATTGTTTTTTTTGTTGATTGTAAAATTATGATACTGTGCAAGGATCATCTTAATTACTAAAATTACTTTTTTGATATATCTATATTTTGATGAACTGAACATTTTAATGTTTTCTAAGCCTGATATAATTTTCCAATCAACTGCTTCAAACTGAATTGGAACACTGAAGCTTCATATTAAATTCCAAATTTTAGGTTTACCACTTTGTGATGTGTAAATCTGATGAAGTATTAAAAATGTGATATTTGATATTTTGTTTACTGGTTGTATCTCTTGAATCAATTCTGAAAAAACATAAGTGTGAGAATTGTTTCACTTGTTCTCAATGAAGAGTATTTAATCATTTGGTGACCTTTGATGATTAGCCCCTCTCTAGTTTCTCAGTGAGTAATTTTATAGGGAAGATTAGGCGAGTTGATATTTGTTTAAATGTTTTTTGTTAGAAACAGTGAATACTGGGTGGTAAATTACAATTTATGGTGTAAATTGTTAAGATCTGAAGAAGTAGTTTCTTTTATAATTTTAATTATGGCACGGTAAATTAAATAACCGTTCACAATGTAAAATTGTTGTTCTTGATATGAAACATATTGATTTGTGTATTCTGTCATCCAGAATTCCACTGTAGCTAACTTCAATAGTGGAATTTAATGTATGTACCAATTCCGCTGAAGAGATTTGTGCAGAAAAAAGTATTGTAATAATATTAAATTAAATAATTAATATTTTTAAGACTTTTATTGATTCATGAACAAATATATGTGAAATTCTGAAACATTTAGACTTTCAGAACTCTGGAGTTCTTCATAAAATGAAATGCATTTGAATTTTCCATACTCTGCTGAATGAATGTTAATTTTAGTGTTTTTTCCTGAAGAAAGCGAGTATATGTTATATTGAATATGTTGAATATGTTATATTGAATATTGCACATTGTCCATGTTTACAATTCAGGATCTTATTAAACATTTGTGAAAGTATTTAAAATCACTCAACCTACTCTGGTATATATCAGGAAAGTGAGAATTGAATCATTAGTACTTGAATATTAGGTTGTTCCAGAAGTTTTGTCCGTTTTAATGTCATGTGATTTTGAAGTTTCATATCTTCAGCTTCTTACTATATGATGTCGTTGAGCGATTTTTGGCCAATTTTCTCTACGAATTCAAATTGAACCAAAGAGCTTCCGAGATAGCCTTAAAAATTAACCAGACATTTGGCAATGATGGTGTTAATGAATGCACTGCTCGTTCCGGAGATTTTAGCTTCGAAGATGAGCCCCTAAGTGGTTGACCTATAGTGATCCAGGACGAGGATTTGAGGACCCTGGTGGAGACTGACCCACCACAAACGGTGTGTGGGATGGCAGAAGAACTGAGCATCAGCTTCCATGCGGTTTTTGATGGTTCGAAACGTATTGGAAAGGTCAAAAACCTCGAAAAGTGGGTGCCCTACGATTTGAACAATCGACAGAAATTGTTACGTTTCGAGGTCTGATCTTTGTTTTTGCGCAAACAAAACGATCCATTTTTTGGATCCGATCGTCACGTGTGATGAAAAGTGGATCCTCTACGACAACAGGATAAGTTAAGGATAGCTGTTTGGCACCGATGAGCTACCCAGGCACTTCCCAAAGTCGAAAACCCACTAATTAAAGACCATGGTTACTGTATGGTTCTTTCGCTAGGGTTGGTTCAACCATGAAGCATTTCCCAATTTGCAACTGTATTCATCATCCAGATTTATTCAAGGCGCTATTTATTGCTTATTTATTAAACTAAACCGGTGTTCGTTTTGTTGTTTAGAATCACTGACTAATAAACTCGATAGTATCTCTGACGGTCATTTCATGTTCTCTTCAGTTGTAAGTACCGAGCTCCTATACACTAAGAGAAATTGCACAAACTTGCTGCAATCTTTCTGATTTTCTGGTATGAATATGGTGGATCATTTTGTTATGGCTTTTTTGTTTTGTATGACTGTGTGAAGTGGCATTTGCATTTGCATTGCAGTTCAGTCTTTCCTTCAGTATTCAGTTTCTGATGAACTTCCTTGGGAAATCCTTTTTTGCATAAGGATTGGCTGAATCTCCCGAAAGCATTTTTTACTGTGCGATTATAATACAAAGTTTAGCGTTATATGACAACCTTTTTCAAATCTCGATGACATTTTTCATCACCATATAATTGCTTCTGCAGTTATCATATCTCTGTCGCCCATGTTGCTTCTATGGGTTCACTTGATAATTAAAGACTATCCAAAGACTCCAAGTATACAACTTATTCTTATATATTCTTCAGTTACACTCTACTAAGCCATTACAAAAACTTTCCTAGTCGATTTTTCTGTTCTCTTTCTGACATTGTTCACCATTGAACTGATTCATCGATATGCTTTGTGTGCCTGAATGAAAATACTTTTGTAATTTTTGGGGAATCATTTGATACCCTTTACAAATCTATATGATTTTCATAGTCCACAGGTGTCGTCAGTTGTAGGGGTTTACATGAAAATCTCGGAAATGTGGAAACAACCCCAGGGGGAAGGGAGTTTGCTAAAAAAGTGATGAATCAAGTCATTTATTTGGCAATGTCCTTCAAAATAGTTCTATCTGTATAAGAATGTATATAACTTGAACGGTCGAGGGTAGATCTTGCTGTCCGATGAACCCACGAATTAATACGGAATTCTCGGAATGAACTTTTTTGGTAGAAACTTTCACAAAAGTTGTATTAGAATAATATATGCATACAGAAGGTTACTTGCATGCAAAAGAAAATTTTTCTGTCCTATTTTTTGGTGAGGCGTTTGGTTAGGAAAGATCCTAGTAACATTAAATTTATCTGTATTTATAAAAACTTGCAAACTACCCCCCACCCCTTCATAACTTGAGTTATTTTCACCCTTTCAAAATTTTCACTTGCACAACCTACATCTGACAGCGTACAACTGAAACTCATTTTCTTCTTCCGGACTATGAATATCTTACACAGATATCCAATTACCCTCTGAAAATTCAGCATGAGCTCGCGGTTTGAAAGAAATTTATCCTTATTTGTTACTTTTACAACCGAAATATTGAACGAAAGTCACTTTTTGGGGAGGAAATCAGAGTTTTTCATTGACCTTTTCAGTGTATTTTCACATTATAAAAAAAATTGTAATAGAGAATTTTATACACGTGTAAAATGACAAACTTTTAAGTTTATCCCTATGAGTTCTTGCATAAATAAAAAGTATTTTTCAGTAACTCGTATGTAATAATTTTGCATATCGAAAAAAGCTAAGAAACTGTTTAAAAATCTGTTTTTTCCGTTAACCAGCTGTCGCACCCTTACGAACGACAACCCTCAGAAGTCCAAACCTGTGCGAGCTAAGGACTAACGAGGTCTTACCTTTTAACGTGTGATTCCTAACACGGACTGTACTGTACAGATACTTTTTATCTTAACGTTTTGTAGGCTAGAATCTGCTTCCATTTACAGATTTGGAAAAAATCTTATGTAACATGCAGGTTTTTCTATCGTTCGCTTCAATTTAAAACGTCCTTGATAGAAGCCAAAAAAGTTCTGAGATTTGTTTAATGACTTCTAAATCATTCAATGAAGTGAAAGGTGTCCACTGTGTTCCAAGTACGATTCATTTCTTAGCTGTTTGAAATACACTTCTCTTCAGATATAAAAATATACGCTTACGTGTCTTAGAGTGGGGCTCATTAGAAATCATTTTCGTCTTGTTCCTTTCAACTCGATGTTCCCAGTCTCATTTCAAAATGCGATCTTGTAATGTTGATCTCAAGTTATCTCAATAAACGTTGTAGGAGCTAATCATGAAAAATGAAACTGTCTATTTCTTTACTACTTTTATTGGTATCTAACGTTACTATGGTTTCGTCCTATAAGGACATTTTCAAACTTATACAATAAACTGAACTTAATTGATAATATTCGCCCTTATATATCTAAACACCACTGGTTTAAGGTTGAAAATGTCTTTATAGGACGAAACTGCGGTAACGTTAGATAAAAATAAAAGCGGCAAAAAAAAGTTTAATTTTTCACATGTCATCTAATAAATGCAATTTTTTGTTCTTTCTTTTGTGTTGCTATGTTTTGTATGTAATGGGAGTGTTTTGCAAAAAATTCTAACGTCATATCTATGTCAAATTCGTCTTATATTTTCAGAAAGTCGTGGAATATAAGGTATAAAGTCTGTGGTTGTTAGGTCGGTAATTGTTGAGTTGGTGGTTGTTGAATTTATGAACGAAACTGGATAAGCATTCTTTTCCAGAAAATATTTCATCAATGGCTCTTCTTCATTGAAACCGTTTTTACCCTGTTATAAAGACATTTCATCAGACCTTTTTTTTACAACTTTGTACCGAAATGATCTGACGACTTTTTTAATATCACATCAAGGACACGAAAACTTGGCCATCTTGTTTACTATCCATTATGCACTCTATCGTTGGTTTTTGCTCAAGTTAATTTAAAAAAGAATAACAATTTCATATTTTTTTCAGTTTGTGGAAAGTGAAAATATCCAAACAAAGAGTTGGTAGGTATAAAATAAGGCGGAAATCATTTCCTAAAGGGAATAATTGTGGATTTGTCTGCTACAGTTAGTTTAATTTACTGTTTCAAAAGATGCATTCATCTTGCTCAAGATTATATCGGGTGTTTTGGGGAAAGAAAGATTTTGGCTCTCAACTTTTTCTATCTTGATACAAAACATGATTTGATCAAATAAGCGAATGAATTTCATTACGATGTCATCGATGACATGAGTAGATAAAACTCATTCTGTGACATAAAGTCGTTAATTTCATGAATGAATTGTGTGTTTTTTATCACAATTTTTTCATCTGAAACTCCCGCATCAAAATTATATTTTGAGCTATTCTATAGTGCTGGTATGCAGATGGAAGGTATGGCCCAAATTGAAACAGAAAATAAAATATCTTGAATGCAATTCAGAACATCCATCTATCACAGCTTCTTTATATGAAAAATTTGTACTCCTGTCAAGAAATGAATTACTTTCTTGGGTGATGCCACGACAGATATTGTACTACATTTATTGCATTACGTTCAGTGCTGCTTGACGAGTTACAACGAGTGGTAGGTATGTTTTCCAGTAGGTATTTGCCAAATCTTATTTTGTGGGAAAGCTGGGAGAGACAAATGTACCAAATTCAATTCGGAATATGTATTTTCTTAAAGTATGTACGTTTCCCCGATACGTATCCGTATAAAAATGTTTTGTTTCCAGTCAGAGTGCGATTGGTACAGGTGAATCGACGAGTGTTAAAGTTAATATAGGGTCTTCCAACAGGGACTTCCGAACTTTGACAATTGATAACGGCCATCTTGTTGAAGTTACATCTGTCAAATCAGATGCCATTCATTCAGTCTGGGTTGCCAAATCACCATGGATAGATAAAGAATATCCAACAACAAGTGTAAATAATATAATTGATACAAAATGCAACTGACTCCGGAACTGAAGGTAAACGACCGTGGGCTCTGGAGCAGTTGGCAACTGACCTTAATTTTCATCAAAAAATCATCTTCAGCGATGAGTCCCATTTCTGGATGAATGGGTACGTGAACAAACAAAATTATCGAGGCATAAAAACCTACAGACCACGGCCAAAAACCCGGAAAATAGCCTTCATACAAAATTGTCGAGTTTGTGACGATACCAATCCACATGAGATCCAAGAGCGTCCAATGCATCCCGAAAGAATCAATGTTTGGTGAACATTTTGGGCTGGCGGCGTCATCGGTCCATATTTCTTTGAGAACGACGTTGGCCAGGCCATCACTGTCAACGGCGAGCACTATAGGTTGATGATTATCAACTTGTTTTGGCCTGAATTGGATGATCCGGATACCAACGACAGTGGTTTCAACAGCTCATGCCTTATTGAATATTCTGCACGAGCGATTTGAGGGCATGGTCATCTCACGTGGAGGTGATGTGAAATGGCCACCGAGATCGTGCGATTTGACTCCGTTAGACTTTTTCCTGTGATGTTTTCTTAAGTCGCAGGTGTATGCGAATAAGCCACAAACCACAGCGGTCTTTAAAGCCAACATAACCCATGCCATCGGTCAAATTCAGCCTGATTTATATGCCAGAGTCATGGAAAATTGGCGGACATTGGAACGACGGTATATTCCACAGATAGTGTGGCATGCATCAATTAGGTCTTTCAAAATAAAACATTCTGATGATATCGCACACACACTTTGTTTTATTCAAATTTGAACATAGGAAGCGCCTAATGAAAGACCCTATATATGTTTCCAATTGAGACGTTGTTCACAATGGATTTTTTTGGAGTTTTGGGAACGGAAAAGAATTATTTTCCGAAATGTCAACCATCTGAAGAGAGCCCAGTATACACATTTTTTTCCATCGATTATTCAATTTGTAGGTGAAACTTGTCAGTACAAGTCAATGACTAATTTGAGTCTCTAGTGGTTTATAGTATGCAGTAACTTTTCGGGGTGAACTTTTCAAGTTGGCTTTCATTACACTTCAGCAGATCCCCTATTGATTTAGCTTTGTTCATTTTTCAGATTATAAGAGGTTAAACACCCAAAAAACAGTAAGGAACCAAGAATTATGGTTTTCTATTGTTGTACAGTTCCCCAGTTATGAATGGTAAAATATATATATTCAACTGTCAGGTATATAACAAAACTATAAATGATTATGTTCCTTTAAAATTTGTAGATTCGCTTCATTTTCTAGAGGTGGAACATATAACTTCGTTGAAAACGATTTTGCTTTTCGAGGGGTACATTGAAGTGGATATATAAGACATCTTGCATTTTTTCCAAGATTTTCACAAATATGAATTGGAGAGAAACATCTAGTCGTCTGAGAAACAAAAGTGTATTAATCGCTTGGGACAACAATCAGAAACTGTCAGTTTTTTGGTGTATGTTCAAGTGTCGTGAACTCGTGATTAATTGAGTTTTTGAGTTTCATTTAGCAGTATTAGGTACATGCATTTTGAATGAATAGTGATGCCACTCACTTATGGCTACGGGAATATTTCAAGACTTTTACGAAAATAATTCCAATTGTACTGTTTTCCAATAAGTCAATTCTGATTTTCAATAATTATTTTATTTCTATCATTTCTATCTTATGGGAAGACATGGTACGATGATTGATCATTACATCAGACAATTTCACGCAAAATTTGCATATACTATGATTTTCAAATCGATTCATTTTTTAAACAAAGAATTTTGTTGGTTTTACTGGCTGTGCAATATTCTTATTGCAACAAAACACGAGTTTTTTTTTGTTGTTTTGAACTGTCAAAATACAATGATCACAGCCTCCTATGATTGATGCTAGCTGACGCTGGTTATGAATTACATACCATTAAAGCGCGTATAACTCACATTGATAAAAAGGCAAAAAGACAATTTTCTACTACTTGTAGTTACTCAAAACTTATGTAAAATTGGAGAATATACTATTTTCTATCTTGAAATGGCATTCCCATGCAACTACAATGAGTAATTACTAATTTGAATGCCTAAATAATTGCTGCCAAAACTATAACGCGCTGTGAATCTGTTTATGTAGCTTCCCGAAAAACCTTTGAATTATTATTTTCTACCACTCGTGGTGAGCTCAAGTAACTATAAATTGAAAGAATATTATATTTTTTGTCCCTAAATGGCACTTTTGAGCTACTACAATCAGTATAAATCAACAGTTTATAGCCTAAGAGTTCATTGTTATGAAGACAAACTGAATATTTTTGTTATCTGTTCCTATAGGTGTGTATCTATAAAACATTTTTTTTTCATTTTCTACCACTTGTAATAACCCGAAGTAAATGATAAAATCAAAGAATGTAATATATATCATTATAAAACTGTATTAGCGTATAACTACAATAAGTAAAAAACAATATCTTAAAGGGCAGATTGAGAAGCCATTACATGGCCAGTACCGAAACTGCAAAGCACATTAAATTTGATAAAACTATGACTTTCTACCAGTTGAAGTAATTCAAAATTGATATAAAATAGAAGAATATATAATATTACGCTTTAGGTTGCCATTTTCATGCAACTACAATAAATAAAAATTTCAGAATTATCGCAGGCTTGTAACCCATACCTAGAGAATGATATCGAAACTTCGACGCAATGTAAATTTGTTATATTTGGCAGCTAGGTTTCCAGAAGTTGAAAAATAACATAAAAAATAGATGAGTTTTATTTTTTTTTATTTTATATG
>WOGR01009035.1:0-11539 GCA_015342045.1 Leptinotarsa lineolata | reverse complement strand
ATTCATGAGTTTTTCAAATTCACTTCGAAAAGTATTCAAATTGATGTTTCAAATGTTGGGTTTTAATTTTTGAAGGGATTTGTTTCTAATTCACATATTGGCAACAGCGCCTAGAATGCACATAATATATCAAGTTGAAATAATTTATACGTACCTAGATATTCTACTTTAAAAAAAGAAAATTATTTTTATAAATCAACAATTAAGGCAAAATATAAATTATAGTTCAATACCACCTCCACAAGCCACTTAAACAGTTGTTTTGTTATTTATTTATATAGAGGAAGATAGGTTAGATGTGCAAAATGTCATATGTCTCGGAACTCGGAATATAAGTAAACAGAACAGCACGCTTCTGAAATATGTCAATCCCTTTAAATGTTGAATGCATTAGTTATTCCTTTTTTTCAAGTATTAAATAATTTTTTAAAGAAAAAGGTTGAAATGATAAGTTTAAAATGGGTTGTTTTAGAGCTCTTTTATGAAAACTACTTGATTTTCGTCAGGAGGTACATTCCCATTATCATGGGTATCAAATGAAAGGGTTGCTGCAAAGAATATGAAAAATAAAATTACGTCACACTAAATGCAACACGGTGAAACGGCTAAGATGACAGACTAATTTTCTAATGCACCCCATGATATGAATATCAACTGACAGGTTTGCTGAAAAGGATATGAAAAATAAAATTACGTCATTCTAAATCCAATACGGCAGACCACCAAAGAAGGCGGATTAGTTATTTGTATACACTTCCATGATATTGGTATCGAATGAAACGGTTTGATGAAAATTATTCGAAAAATAAAATTACGGCCCTCTAAATTCAATATGGCGGACTTCCAAAGATGGTGGATTGTTTTTTATGCACCCCCATCAAATGCATAATCAAATTAGTGTGAAATTATCCAAAAATTTTCATCCACAACTTCTGATGTAGAGACAACCCATGGTGGGATAGAACTACATTATTGCGCAGTATTGCCAATTCTCTAAGAGTTCTACTTCCATAAGAATTTTCATATTGCAAAATAATTTCAACATATGAGTTCATCAATATGATAGTATGATTGGTGGATGCTATATTCACAAGTGTCTGAAGCTGTTTTTTCTCGATGTCTAATGCAAAATAATAATCAATATCAACATAGTTGATAAAACGAAAATATGTTTAAAAACGCATGTTTGTAGAAAACGCTTTTTGACGAATATTATGAAACTTAATTAAGTACGTTTTCGGAAAAAACAGGAAATTAGCTCTGATTTTTGTAAGTACTAAACAAAACTCATGAAATAATGTCAGAAGGTACAAAAAATGTGAAAGATATAAAATTTTTATTCACAAAAAATACTTTCAAAGAATTTTTTAACCCAGACGGAATTTTCTGTGATATGTAAAGAGAAAAAATTATTTCAGAAAGAATACCTTTTAGTCATCAATAGAAATATTGTTTCGGTTAATAATGTTGAAATTCGTCAAAAAAATGTTTTTTTTTCACTCTCCCCGACGGCACTACATATTGATTTGACCTTGTATGTGCTATTATTTGGTGAAAAATTCAATAACAAGCATTCACTATGAACTGAAATATCAGAAAAATATGTCAAAAAATAAGTTTTTATCTTTCCCACTCTTCCCGACGGCAGTGTAAATTGATTTGATTTTGCATGTCATCATGAATTATTTGCTAGGTTTTAGTAAAAAATTCATCAATGAGTATCCACTGTTAACAATATCAGCAAGAATGTCAAAAATTTTTTTTTCATATTTTTCGTTGATAATCTATCATTAACGGAATTTTCAGCAAAAAATTTCAAAAGTTATTTTTTCATGAAAGTATTTTTCATTCCTTTTTCTTTTAGGGCACCATTGCAATCTTCAAAAATTATTTCCAGTAGTTACAATCAGGTGCATACAAAAGCGTGACTAGAAATTCTGTAAAACTTGGCGACCCCAAATATTCTCCAACAGGATTTGGATAGAAGTAATTTAAAATATAACCATTACTTCCATAGAAAAAAAATTGTTATTCAATGTTCGAAATTCAAAATTGACAAGAGATATTTGACTATGCAGTTGTTGAATGTAGAATGGATTTATAATATACTTTATGAACTCATTGAAATTGACAGTTTTGCAAAGTAGGAATATTGATAAGATGTGAAATGTAAAATTATTCATCTACTCGATAGATATCTGCATTTCTCAAATGATTTTCAAGAAAATATAAATTTTAGGTGATAAATATGGTTGAAAAACATTCCTAAGCATTACTTTCATATTTTTTATGCAACCAATGATTTCATGACCTTCCTAAAAATGGCCGACATCAGCAAATTGAAGAAAATACACGATACGTGTCACGAATCGATTCGTTCACGAATTCAAAATTCAGTCAGAGAAAATAGAATATATATATCTAATAACAACTCATGTTTGACACAAAAAGTACTTACATAGTATTATTATGGAATACGTTGTTATACTGCATTGTGGCAGTTATGTCTTAGCAGAAGTACTACAATGGCTTCCTGAATAGATTATCTGTAAAACAATATTTTTCAGACTACAACAAGGAAATTGGTTACAACTCAAATCAATATGTTTTGATTACGACTCTCACATAAGAAAAAAATATGAAAAATTATGAAAATTATTAATTTTTAAAAGATCATAGAATTCACTTACCCTGCTCCAACCAGACCGGCCAACAAATGATTTTTTACTTGCGCAGATGGTCAACGCGCAAATTGATCACACTTCTGTTCCCTTGAACGGTGAGTGAGCTTCGAGCAAATTATGGCGCAGAGCAGACCAAGCCCAGCTGCAATTTGAATGAATCTAATAGATTTCTTCTTTTACTTCAAGGACAAACAAACATTGCTTTGGCTTTTGATTACTAGGTGGCGGTACATTTCAATTTCCTAGACGCCAAGAGAATCGCGGTGAACAGAACGAATAAATAAAATCAGCAGAGCCAATTTTCAATTGGTCGAATCCTTTCATTCACCATAGACAGTTTTGAAAGAGTAATTTCAGCATAGCCATTGCAACTATAAAAAATTAATGAATAATTTTGTTACATTCATGTCAAAACTAGAAGTGTAAACAAACCATGTTCTGTTGTAGTTTTTCACATTCTTTCTACACACTTGCTAAATCGCTCCTGATTTTAATCACCATTGTGGGTAAACTAATGGAAGCGGCTGCACTGACGGTTTTTCTCGCGACTGATTTTAAAACCGTGACACAGACCGTTACAGAATGGCTAGCCGGAAAAAACCGTGCCAAAATTTGTAGGTCATATTTGCGAAATTTTTGATGACGTTTTCTTTTTCTGCTTCTTAGTGTAAGAGCAACAACACATACAGTTGTTGAAATCCAAATTCAAACTGAAAATCGTGGCCAGTTTCTCGGTTTTTAACAGTAGTGTGTGAGTCTCGGGCGGTTTACCGCTTGCGAGAAAAAACCGTAGTGCGGCCTCAGCCTTATATCTACTTTTCCACTCATCAATGTAACTAGGTGGACATATTCAGGTTGGCTCTTTTGTGGATACTGTACAAAGACTTCATACCAATCAAGAAGATGTAGCAAAGCAAAAGTGGTGAAATTAAAACTCGGAAATTTTCGGATATTCGTTATTTTTCGAAGTACTTACGTCATTTTAGCGCGAAATTCAAATTTTTTGTAATCATTGAACATTTAACTACAATCAAAACGCATGTCTGAAATTGAATGATTTTTCAAATAATTCCCAATATTACTTCCACAAAAGTGAGAAAAAGAGTATAAAGCTTACTGATAGCAGTATAGAAGTGCCTTCTTTTAAATGTATAAATAAGCTATGTTATCTCATCACCTATATATCTGGATAAATTTTTAGAAAATCATAATAATATCGAAGTGAAAAATTAGTTTCAGCTTAATGCCGTCAGTTGAAAGTGGTGCATGTGATAACCTTCGAAAAGTGAAACTCAATGAGGAGGTAAATTTATATTTCAAAAATAAATTTAGATACTAATTATCACTTGTTTTTTTTTCTGAACAAACGGCGAACAGAAAATTGGGACAGAAAATTAGGAAAAACTTTCATTTACTGAAAAAAAAATCACTATATGCAAAGGTCTACAATTTCTATACAACTTTTATGAAATTCTTTCTTTATATCAACAAGGAGCATTAATATTGTCATGCCATATGAATTATTTGGTACATGGAGTGGTAAACATAAGAGTTGATTATGTATAAAACTCAGTTATTTTAATACATTATCACAAAACAGTGACTTTTGTTAACAAGCCGTAAATTTTGTATGGTGCAGAATATAGAATAATTGGGTTTTAGTCAAGGAAATTAAACTCCAACCCGAGTTTTATAAATATTTTATAATATTTCTGAGGATCCACAGTTAAAACCTCAGCAGTCGAAACTTGTACGAGCTAAGGATTAACAGGGCCTTGACTTTTAACGTGCGATTCCTAACACCTCCAATAATCTCATCTCTTGTTTCCGTTCTATATTGAAAAAAATGCGACTGGAAGGGTAAATTGAATTTTCCACTATAGGAAACAACAGTAACTTTCGTAAAGTGATATGGAGTTATTTTCCCATCGTACAAAATACTTAATTCATAGTTATGAAAGCAATATACGAAGCACGCACTGTTACTGCTACAGGTAGAATTTCAAGATGGCATAATGATGACTTCTAGATAATTTCGGGTGGAACATAACAACAATATTGATATAAATAACGTATAATATGAATATATCTACGTTCGACATTCTTTCATCAGTGATCACCCGAAAACGATTGTGGATACTAACAATCGAAACGTCGTGAAGTAACTTGGCTTGAAATCTCTTGATTTTTTTAATTTTTATTTCATGTCTTTCTTGTTCAATTGTTCAATTTTTTACTTGTATTTTATTTCATCGTAAATTAATTTCAGGGTTTTTGTTTTGCTCAATATATTTGTTATTTTCAGCTATTCTTTTTAATTTTTCAATTGTATTGGTTATTTCAAGGATTTCAAATCATTTTATATAATATTAGACAATGGAAGTCTGAACTGATGAAATTGAATATTTCTATATATTCAGAGTTATTAAAATTCGCGAATATGCATAGTAATCTCATAAACGGTAAGGGATATGAAGGATAGGTTATATTATGGCAAAGTTGCCTATTTTGGGGGCTTTACTAACAAAAAATTGACTCTAGCTTTCTCAATTCCGGAGATATATGAAAAAAAACGAAAATTTCAAAATTGATTTTTTGATGTATCTTTTTCATTATCAGAGATATTCAAAATCTATTAACACTTTGCCTTGGACTATCAGAATATGGTCATATAATTTTTATACAGGGTCGCCGACATTGGTCACTGTTAAATTATGAGATTTCTAATTACGTTCAATTATATTATTTCTGATACTCCCAAAATACACGTAATTAGATGACCATAAAATAAAATATGTGATGGAAACCGGCGATACTTGATGAAAATCTATAACGTATTCAAAAAACACTTTATTGTCACAATAAAGTGTTTCTTGAATAAAATAAATTATTAGACTTTCATTAGAACTGATAAATGCTCTGAAGAAAGCATTTCTTACTCTGTTTATATACAACAATCGGTGCTCAAAATTTCACCAAGTATACCTGAAAAGTGTTGATATCGCAAACCTCTAATATTTCCCGCATGGTTTTCTCACTTTCATGAGTTCAAGGAAAACTCTTGTATATATCCAGCTCCCATTTCGGTTATCATGATGTTTAATCGAAAGCCAATCAGAAATATAAGAGAAAAATTATATCGCACTGAATTCAAAATCTAACTGAATCAATATCTTTAATTCAAAGTTTCTGGAGAAGTAGCATATTCCAGAAATCAATAATAAAAGTTCCGACATGTTCTTAGTTTCAAAGATACTGACACTGATTCATTTTCTTATTTCTATTTATATTTACGATTGTTGAATATTGAACAAACTCTAATATTAACTGAGAAAAATCAAATTTCCAAAACCATCATGCCCACTGATTGCTGAAATTTTACCTAATGGTACTGTAATGGTATGGAAGACCAGTATATCCATATCAAAATAATTTTTTTGCTTTTTTGCATTTGCTCACGAGAAAACCATTTTAAATCAGGAAGTTTTGAAGTCTACAGTCACAGATGGATCCAAAACCGTAAATGGTATTGGTTCTGCGATTTGCACAAATAGAGTTTCCGATTCCTGGCCCCTTAGCCCTAAAGCCAGCATTCACTCAGCAGAACTGTATGATATTCATCAATCCCTCCTATACTGCGAATTTGCCAATAACAAGACACAATTCTTAGTTTGCACAGTTTCACTAAGCTCCATTACATCAATGAAAAATAAATTTTCATTCAAACCTTTCGACATGGACATCATATTTCGAATTTATTTGTTGAGGAAATTCGGCAAAATTATTGCCTATGTGTGCCAAGTCATTGTGGAATCAGAGACAATGAGATTGTAGATAAAGCAACAAAAATGCCGCCAAGTCCAACCATATAGAAGGTCCAGCAATTTCTCCAGAATATTACAAAACATTAAAAAAATAGGAGAAATTTCCAGGAGTGATACTGAATCTAAGTTGAAAGATGTGAAACCAGCCTTTAAAAAAGCAATCACTGGCCAAACTAATAAGACGAGAACCAGTCGTGTTGTCACGCTTGAGAATAGGTCACATCAGTTTGATATACAAATATATTATTCTAGAGGAACAACTACGTATTTGTGAGTCTTGCCTAATTCCTCTGACTGTAAAACATATCATGGATTGCCAAAAATGCAATGAAAAGGTGGAAGTGGAAGATGTTTTGTCAGTCTGCCGATTGATATAGAGATTGTCTGACACCAGGTGCAGTGCATTGTGCATGTTCAGCGTATTTCCAGTGTTATAGCAAGTACTATCCTCGGCACTTCTTTGGTATTAATGATACACCAGTATTTTATTATGCTCCGAGGAAAATTGTATTCGTTGTGGTGAATTTTTCGGAACTCTTGATTTCCCACTACCAGATATATCGTGAGACAATATTTTTCTTGTAGATGTCTTTATCAAGATCCCTCTGCTGAAATGATTGCTCTGATTTTATTGGAGTCCTTGCTTGAATAATACCCTCTTCCTCTGACACCTCTAAATCATACCGATTTGCCGCACTACGGCAGAAATCTCAGAGAAACAAATGCAGAAGGCTGTCATTCTTGGTTCAGGGCATATGATCCTAGGAGCCAATGACCACTTACCTCTAGGTGTGTAGTGTTTTCAATGGTTATTGATGTCAACTCTATCAGAATCTATCAAAGCTTGGGTTATAGTTATTATTATTATCAAGTAGAATAACTCCTCGCGAAACTAATATAAGATTGAATGAACATTCTTTTACACTAACGCAGCCTTCTCTCAAAATAGGACACAAAATTGAATTTGATAGATCAAAAATTTGACATTTAGAAAGGAATATGTTCAAAAAGGTGTTTTCTCGAAACGGTTAAAACCAATGAAATCAGATATTGAAAACCTGAGTTACATAATATAGTTATTTATTATTTAAGGATCAATTTCATATACACTGTATAAGCGATTCATTAGATGGATTAAAAAACAGAAATTTTTTCTACTGCCACTCTTGTCATTATTAATATTGAATTTTTAAATGATATGTCACTAGTAGCAACATGGTATCGTTCACCTCCTGATGATGCCGTTTGGATGGTGAAACGCCAACGCCGAATAATAAAATTGAAATTATAAATTTCGACCTAAAATGATTTTCCATATGAGTTCAATAAATAAATTGATACTTCTGAGCTTCATACCCATTTTCATTTTTATCTCGGCATGCATTTTTCTGGTCTTTCATATCACATAAGAGTTTTTTCACAACTGTCCTACACATGTGAAAATAACAATAGGTTAATTTTTAATTTTTGAAGAATCACCTTTATAGTATTATAGATACCGTCAAAATTGAAGTTGAATTATTGTGTTTTATAGTTAAATACGGATGTTTTATCACTTCGTTATCATTTTCAGGTTATGAAGCATATTTCGAAAAACCACAAATGGAATGTGATTGTTACTATCGAACAAATAGTGAACTATAATAAATTTTACAACAGTTTTCTTCAAACTGCAATGCAAGCAAGTTAGCGAGTAAGTTACAATAAACATAGCGACAAAGATTTGAATTCATTCAATCGTTTTTGAAGACGACTTTTACTTTTTAAATAATCTCAGTTATTGTACTTCCGATTTTGAATATTACCTAACCACAGAAACTTGTTCATATAACCGTTTCTCCTAGTTTTTTTCTGGTGCTCACATCACAAAAAAAGTAAGAAACGAACACGTTTCTTGATTATTTTGGAAATAATCATTGAATTACATTGGATGAAAGTTAATTATACTAGATATGATTCAATACAATAGACATTTAATGAACATGTATGGTTCTTGCATTGTTTAGTCGTTGGTAACCATTCTACTCCGCAGAGAAAATCAATATTTTGGAGTTGTGCAGTTTAAGTGAACCAAGTTATCGTGATATATTCAACACAGACCATATGTTTACAAAATACGACAAAGGGCAAAAGCGCATTTAGTGAAAACTACGAAAAAATAATTCTTTTTCAACTTGTCCATACTGATGAACAAAAAAAATAGACTGTGATATTAAAAGTTTTATATAAACATTACTGATTCCGGTGAAACTTTTTCACTATTTTATTAGGTAACGTATTGCAGCACTTTGAAGATGAAATACTCGCTCATTCTTATTCAAAAATTAATATTTTTCAGCTCCAATGAAGATTTCATCGTATCCAGGAATGAGTTTGAGGGGTGAAGTCAGAGAGAGTATTTCTCTGGACGAAGACGATTTGAGTGATGTTGAAGATGAAGTATTCATTCGAGATGGTAAAAATGGATACAAGGTAAGTCAGTAGGTTTATGTAAAATTTACTTCAATTCAGAATTTACAGTTGGCAGAAGAATTTAATGTTAAAAGACCACTGATGGCTCCTAGGAGAAAATATGGAAAATCAGAAATCGGAACAAAGCAAACTGGTAAACAGCCTTGTAAAGTCTTCTATAAGCCGTGCTGTTATGGAGTAGCAGCTCTGACTGTTATGATCGGTAAAATAATCCAAAATATTCATATATTATTACTTATTAATCATCAATATCTTCAGGGCTGATCATTCTGGTTGTTGTGCTTGTTTCAATCTACCCGTTGCCTTTGGATTGGTTAAGAGATTGGGTAATCAAAAAATCTCTGACGGAGGAACCAAAATTAACTTTACTGCCTTGTGATGATTTGATTGTAACTGACATTTGGTCGGTAAATTTACCCAAACTCACTACGGATTCGGCAATACGTACCTTAGACGTGAATGACGATGGCATAGAAGACATTTTATTTGGTTTCGGAACTGGTATGATATAAAGTAGAAAACATTTATAATGTCAGTATTCAATTTTAATATTTAAGGTGACAATTATGAAAAACTGCCCGCTAATACATTTTGCCCGATATTTATGGGAGTCCCTCCACCTTGTGAAGGAGGGGTCCTAGCTCTGAATGGTACAAATGGCGAGATACTCTGGAGACTTTGGTTAAACGACACCATTTACAGTTTACAATGTTCAGCAGATGTCAATGGAGATCACTTAGAAGACTGTCTAGCAGTCGGAGAAAAAGGGGTATGGTTTTAACACTCGAAACAAGCTATGGGTATATAATATATACCAATTGAGCGTATTTTCTCTTTCTTGAATATTGCCGACAATAAAATTCTTATCACCCTTTTTCGATCAATTTATTTTTGATGAATGTTATTCCACGGCTCAGAGAGAATTTCAAAAAATGGCAAGTTGTTAACGACAGTGAGTAAACGAAATGATAGAAATCTCGACTATAAAAGTAGTCGATTCTAAATCGAAAATTTTGTCTTTTGAAGTAGAAATTATTTAAGAAACAAAAAATTGAAACATATGGAAAATATGATGAAGCTGACCGATACTTGATGAGAATCCATTATAACGAGTTCAAAAACAAGTATTGGTTAGTTCTACCATATTTTGAAGGAAACTCCTACGGGTTTTTTGACCCTTCTACGTTGTGCTTCATTAACTCAAAATACATGTTTTTTTATGTGTTCTTTAAAAACAAAGTACAAAGTGTGTTTTTTCAATACGTTAAATTATGTGGAGCTTCTGAGCGTCTGTATAACCAATTTTTGTTTTCTTTAAAGGAACTATTTTACCACCATAGGTTATTTATTTTCCTTTCTGCATGAGAAAAGGTTATTTTCTGATACAATCTATGGATAGTACTACCTTCCTATAATTCCCTGAAAAATAAATCTTAATGAAAGGTATGGGTTATGTTGGGTTAAAGTTGCGTGTAAATAATATAATAACATGGGTCCTTAAAATACAAAGCATTCATATAATGTCAGATACCTCTCTCAGATTCCTAGTGATTTTTATTAGCCAGACCGTAGTCGGTTGTTTACCATGTGTGTTCTACTCATCAAATTACCGCTATTGTAAACGCAGAATAGATTCCTACTATGGGAAAATGGATGATTTATTACGTATCGTTGTATCTGTGTTACAATGTCGTTCTTATGAGGAACATGCATAGAATTGATGGCTAAAAATATTAACCTCGCGTTCCCATCAACATCCTCCGAATACAGAAAATTGTCAGAATAGGTGAGTGAATTGTGGAGAAAATTCAAAAAAAAACGAAAAAAATGACCTGGAATTCTGGGATTACAGCAAATTTTCAATACCGCAATAGATGTTCCAGATAGAAACTCCGAGAGACACATATGACGACTGAAAGATAATGAAGCTCAAAATCATTATACTAATCCTGAGGATAAATCGATATCATCAGAATTTCAAACAAAAAAAATCATCCGGATAGAATAGTCCGTATAAAATAAAGAAAGTATTAGGATATGGCAGATATAAGTTGATCGCTCAAGAAGATTCTCAATCCGAATGGAATTCCACAATAGCAACAGCTTCATAGCTCAAGTTATGGCCCAAAACATGGTATTCTAATGAATGTGCAGCTTTGCTCAAAAGGAATAAATTCTTAGCATGGTTTACTAAATTCTGTGTCTGCTGATGATTTGTCTGATTTTCATAATCATGTTTCTAATGAGAATATAGGTATATAAAACAAAGTCGCAAAATCGTGTGCGTTACACCATTTACAACTCAGAACGGATGGATCGATATTCATGATTTTTGTTTTGTTGGATTTGTATCCACCCGGAATAATTGAATAACTAATGAATCATTTCAAAATTGAAAAAATAATAATCGATATATTGACGACGTTCGGTTTTGTCACCCAGCAAACAATAATTACGGTAAAAGCCTGGCCCGCTGAGGCTCTCTCTCAGAAAGTAACGACGACGTAAAAATACTAGGCTAATGTTTATTTCATATTACTCAGTCTCAATTTATATATA
>WOGR01009033.1:0-11540 GCA_015342045.1 Leptinotarsa lineolata | reverse complement strand
AATATCCATCGACTGCCACTTGCAGAAAACGTTCTTTCAGGAGACTGGAGAGCCATACAAAAAAATTATCCGACAAGCCATAGCATCGAAGTTTGGCAATCAAACCCTCACGCCACATACGATCAAATGCCTTAGAAATATCAAGCGCTCTTGACTCTCCATGTTTCTTGACTGTATTATTCCAAATATGGGTGAGATAGGATAGAAGGTGGCCTGTTGATCTTTGTTTCCGAAATCCATATTAATGATCGCTCAAAATATTAAAACCTTCCAGATATTTAAGAATATGGTGGTTTACGGCTTTCCATATGATTTTAGATATCACTAATAGCAAAGCAACTGGTCTATAGTTATTTGGAAGATATTTCTTGCCCCTTTTGGAAATAGGTTGAACGCGAGCAATCTTCCAACAAGAAGCAAAAACTTCTTTCTTGTAAGACAAGTTAAAAAGTCTGCAAAATACTGGTGCGAGTTCATTTGCGCACTTTTTAAGTACGATGACAGACACTTCATCAGGACCAGACGCCTTGTTGATATTGAGCTGTTTCAAAATTCGCCTGTCGAGACGGTGTCGAAAAGTTATTTCCGGTATTGTGGATTCTAGTGTGGGAATAGTGGGTGGTGCCTTTCCCAAAAAATCGACTGCAATTGAATCATCCGCTTGTGTTAGTGGTGGAATTACGGATTCTGTAAAATTCAGCTACCGACTAGAAGGATCTAGACCAGTTGGCATTGGCAAGCAGTTTATCCCTAATTTTGGGATTGTGAAGTTCTAACTTTCATTCATTCTAAATTTGCAGCTGTTGTGCGCATTAAAAAACCTAGTTCAGTTTTCGGAACTGGAATTTTTGCGCCACTGCCGGTAGGTGAGATTTTTGGAGGCAACAGCTTGCTCGAAATTTTTGTTGTTTTGTTGATGTATCTATCATCCATGGATGCATTCCACGGCAAACCTTCTTTCAACAAAAATTGCGAGCAACCTGTCGCCTCCAAAAATCTCGCCCACCGGCAGTGGCGGCAAACTTCCAGTGCTGAAAATCGAACTAGGGTTATTAATGCACGCAACAGCTGCAAACTTCCTTACATTATTGAAGATGTCCGGAGTCAGAAATCGGCATTCCTGAACGATTCTCTGTCGCAGGTCTTCTAGATTTGTAGAATTTATTTAATTAGTAGTAAACGTTTTGAAATGGATGACGCTGTTATTTTTTCTGCACTGGTGGTTTTTGTTGAATCTAGTTGTCGCAGAACAAAAAATAGATAGTTGACCACTGTCACTTCTTCACGAATTATTATTCAGTCATCCTTGTTCACTGTCTTCCAACATGGTTTATTCTACTGAAGAAAGGATAAAAATTGTTGCAACCTATTATTGAAATAATGAATGTGCTAAAGCTGCTCCAAGAATTTATAATACGAATCATCAAGACCACAAAGTGAGCCAACAATACGTTAAACAGTTAATGAATAAGTTTCGAACTACAGGTTCTGTTCACAACAGAAAACATGAAGTATCTCATCCTGTCAGAAATGAATGAGTTGAAGTTGCAGTTTTAGTACATGTGCAAATGGATAATCGACAGTCTACTATCAGACAAGTAGCTAGAGCGTCTGGTGTATTAGCTAATAGTATTTTTCGGAATTTGAAAGCCTACAAATTGTATCCTTTCAAAATAAGGCTAGTTCAGGAATTAAACGAAGTAATCCTGATCGTCGACTTCAGTTTTGTGAGGCGTTCAGCGAGAAATTCAGCAATAACCCAAACCTACTATACAATACATGTTTTTCAGACGAAAGTTTTTTCATGTTGAATGGTGAAGTGAATAGACAAAATTGTCGTTCAATTTCTCAATAACAAATGAACAAATTCCGAAACAAATTACAGAGATGATAGATGAACACAAGATCTTTCAAATGATGTATCACTCGACCTCCATGCCATTGAAAAAATGGGGGGAGGTAGTTGCTGACAACGGAGGGGCGGTGAATTTTCGGGTATGACTTTCATATCAGAATCAGTCCCTCTAGAAATAAAAATTGACGTGTTCTTTGAAATTTTCGATTACACGTCGGTTTCTGACTTACAGAGGGGTCAAGTTTTCGCTGGAACGCCCTGTATATTACCTTCAACACGTATCGAATAATACGTATAGAATACTCGGAGCTGGCAACTTTAAAATCAAAGTCCTTTCACTTTCAGCGAGATCCAACAAATAAGTTGATGTATTCGATAACAGTAACACTCTCTTTACTTTCACATCACGTTGTCGGTATTGTTTGAAACAGAAGCAATTTTGTCACTGCTAGTTATCATAAAAGAGACTTTTCGATGTAGTTACTTGAGGGTACAAATGAAATTCAAAATCAGTAACATCCAATACGTGGGATCTTAAATCAAAAGAAAAAATAATAGTCCAACCCTCATGTAGGCATCTCAATAGATTTGCATTGCAAGGGGCTGAATTTTAAAAATCAAGATTAGACTATTTTGCAAAAAGTAATAACAACGTAATCCATTAATGTAGGCAAAACTGAACTACTGCAAGAAATATTCCGTTTTGTCTAGAGGTAGCCCTACCTATTAAGTGATATCTTTCATCATTTAACACGTACCTAGATGTTATTTTTTCTTGATCCTTTCACCCCTCCCGAACTGAAAACATTATTGAAATCTAAACTGTTTTTTCGTTAATCAGCTGTCGCCTCCATACTAAACTGAAAGATAAACATTTCTCTGGACAGGACAAAATCCCACTTTTCATAATCAAGGCGTGTTTAGAAAATATTATTCAACCTCTCACTCACTTAGTGAATTTGTCCTTTCTAAATGGTGAGTTTCCACAAAGTCTGAAAGTTGGAAAAATAATTCCCATCTTTAAAAAGGTATGTACAACTGATATGAATGAATATCGTCCAATTACTGTGACATCAAGTTTCTCAAAAGTATTTTTGTACTCATTTCTCAACCGACTCTTAACATTTTTGTATAAATGTAATATCTTCACGGAAAATCAACATGGCTTTTTAGCTGGTCGTTCCACTAATACTGCTATTACCGCTTTTTTTGAAAAGGTCATAGAGTTCATCGAGGTTAGGCGAGTGCCCTGCTGGGATTTTTTGTGATCTCAGGAGGGTATTCGACTGTCTCAATCATAATCAGTTAACATCGAAATTGTATAATTGTGGATTACGAGGTGTAACATCAGAATGGATTTCCTCTTTTTTGAAACACCGTCATCAGTACGTATGTATTCCAAATATCCAATCTGAAAGGGTTGGTTTCGTCAATTCAATGAGTAAAGCCATTAATATTGGTGTACCACAAGGATCGATCCTGGGACCTATTTTATTCATATCGTTCTCTAACGATCTGGATAAATTCCTGAAAGGCGTTCATGTAACAATGTATGCAGACGGAACGTCATTGATAATTTCCCAAAAAACGAATTTAATATGCAAAAAGGTACAGAAAAAGCTCTATAACTGATGCAGGACTGGTGCAATACAAATTTTCTTAATTTGAATGCTCACAAAACTCAAATTATACGATTTCATAACCATCATAGAAAATGCAATCCTCTCAGAATTAAGAGTGTTGATGTATCCATTGACAGTACTGATGAAACCAACTTTCTTGAAGTTTTTTTTTGATGAAAATGTAAGCTGGAAAGGTCACTGTACAAATTCGATAAAAAAATTGAATTCTGTATGTTTCACGTTCAAGAATCTCAAACATATATTTGAAATACCTCAGCTAGTGGCTCTATACCATGCACAGGTTGTGTCACGAATTAAGTATTGAATATGTTTGTGAGGAATTTTTACTTTGGCTAAAAATGTTTTTTCAATACAAAAAAAATTATTAAGAATAATAGCTAGAGTTCCCAGTAAACATTCCTGTAGGGACCTTTTCAAACATTTTAGAATTTTTACCCTACTGTCTGTCTATATTTATGAATTATCTGTCTTTATTTTCAAAAATAGAAAATAATTTAATTTGACGGGAGATTTTCACTCCGTGAATGCACGCCAAAAAATTACCACATTCCATTCACAAAATATATAGTCTCTGACAATGCACCTAAAATTATGGATTTGTCTATTCACAGTCATTTACCTAAAAGTATAAAAGAAGCCAAATATTAAAAAAATTCAGTAGCTCCCTCCAACAATTCCTGACTGGAAAATGTTTCTACTCGTTGGAAGAATACTTTAATAGCTAGTTGTACCATATATGTATATAAGTATAAGTGTATGTGTGTATATGTATTTTTATGTTGACTTTTAAACATCTTTATTTTTAAATGACTGTACTCTGTTTTAGTGCTCTTGCATTATATATTGACCATTCCTATACATTTTATATGTCTTGTGGAAAAATAAATATTATTATTATTATCATCCAGAACGGTGCTAATGGCTAATGAGGTAACTGAAAACAAACGTCGATAAATATAAGAAACACTTAGACATGACTTGAAAGTGAAGTCAACTGGAAATACGATAGAAGAAATATATTTTCGATGACATCATTACTTGAAATGTATGTCAGAAAAAAGCATTTCAAAATGAGAGTTTTAAATTTCGATTGATCAAAAGAATGATATAGGTTTATGGTAATAGAAATATCATTAGTTAAGACGAAAATGATTTGTCGAAAGCTATTGAGATTACTCAAGACGAAAAATGTGGACAACCCCCTATAACTTCCCCCAAAAAAATAGTTTATCACGTCAAAGTTAACGACAGCATAATGAGAGACTTCGAAATCTACCTTTGATTGACAGTTACAGTGATGAAATTGATTTTTCAGGATGAAATTTTATCATCTCTCACTGATCAGATATATTTTTTCAATTTACAAAGTTTTCAAGATTTTTATCCCATAATATACGGATCCCCATTATGCTATGTTTATTACTGTTCTTTTTCGCAGGAATGAAACGTTCTTGGAGCGAGTGGCTGAGAAATAAACAATTTGATTTTACTTTTGGATTCAAAAGGTATATCTGAATCAAGATCCCACAGCTGAAATTATAGGATGATTTTGGAACGGTCTGTAGACTATTGTGAACTATTCTATTCTCGTTTCCTTGTGATTAAAGATCTATCTATTCATTCTCAAAAAAAAAATCTAAGAGATACTTTAAAATAATCTATTCTCTAGACCAGCAGAATTATTTTGTTACTTTGTAGAACTGCTAGAAGCCATCTTTTAGATTATGTAAGATTTTTAGATTTGTACTCGAGTTATTGAACTGTTGTAACTAACTAGAGCCTCTTTTGTGGCTTTTCAGCAAAATAACCCTGCAAACATTATCCTTTCTCATGCCAGAGAAGCTTTGCTTTGCAATGTGCTAATTATTAGAAGAAGAGCAAATACCATTTTCTTTTCTCTTCATTGTTATTGGAATCAATTATTGTTCCAGTTGATAAATTGTTTGGAATGAACAGTTTTTGAATATATAATAATCAATTGGGCAAGGAAAAAATGTTTCGTGTGAATTCAAATAAATCATCAGATATCAAAATAAGTTGTATTGTTTAAATTGAAAGGGGTATGTTATTAGGAGAGATTAGTTTTAGGGAAAGAAAGGTTTTGCTTAAGATGTGTAAATCATGCAAAGAAGTAACTTTCAGACGGGAAGAAAAAATCTTTCTAAACAAATTCTTCCATATAAACATTGAAGTACACGAAAGAAAAAATACTTTCGATACAACTACTTTCATATGAACATTTCTTTCAAATATTCCCACATTTTTTTGTATCAAGATGAAATAGTAGAAAGCCAAAACCTTTTTTTCTCAAAAAACACTTTTTTTCTATTCAGTTTGTACGCCAAACATTCGTTATGGAATCGAATCAGATATCATTCACAGGATTGCTACACAATATAATATTGGTATAGTAAAAAAGGTGGAATTTCACTTACATGGAACACTGATGTTCTCAATGATGGCCGCCATTTCTTTTCCAAATATTGTGATTGGTTTCTTTCTGTATTGATAAAATCTACACCAATATAGTTGTTTCAATTTCATTTTCTATTGTTTGAAACATTATCATAAACAAATGCATTTCTATGGAAGAATTGAATTAATGTTGACGAATCCGTTACTGATGCAAGTAATGATTTACACGAAAAAATTGTTAAAAAAAAATCAATGCGTGAAAAAGCATTCGTTACTCAACTGTTTATTTTTATCCGTTGAAATGAATGCTGTTTTGTATTCTGAAAAAAAATATTTATTTTAATTTTTCACTTGTTCATTCCATGAGAAAATTGTTGAACGAATGCATTTTTTCATTTTCTTTCCACTATAAATAGTTTAAAATTTGATAAAAATAACCATTCTGTAATGAAATATTCTTTTTCTCAAAATGAAACATGGTTCTTTCTATTGAATTGAATTGAACCCATCATGAAATTTAATTATTTTATAAACAATATATTTGTTTATAACAATTAAATTGTAAGAAAAAAATAACATTAATGTTGCTTTCACCAATAAGAAAATAAATCAATCGAAATATTTGAAAAAATATATTTGTCAATGCTATATTCATGATATCAGTTTTTCAACATCGTCGAATGTTCCTAAATCAATAGAAAATTATTCAAATCTGTTCAGTGAGAATCTTCTTTGAAGCTCTCAAACAATGGCTCCAAAAAAAAAATTCTAGGCTTCATTTTTAAAAATCATCAAAGTTTTTCATATAAATTTCAATTTAGGAAAAAAATAATTAATAAAAGCATAATAAAAAGGCAAATTAAGATACTCTTTCTTGCCAGCGGATTGTTAATTCAGCTATCCAGAGAGTACCAATGTTTTTTCCATTCCTCAGTGTTCATATTAAATGGGTCCAAATATTCGTATTTTCACCGCTCAATTAAAACAACAAATATTGGTGCACAGTTTTACCAGTTTATAATTTATTTTAGAAAAGTTTCTGCACTTCAAAGATCATTTTTGAAATCTTAAATTCCTGCAATACTTTGAAATATTCGCCAAAAACGAACCCCTCTGTTATATTTCAACTAAATTGTTTATAACTTTTAAATCTATTTGTTAGCACAACTTGGCTCATATCGTAAATTACTCTGTGTGAAATTACGAATCAATCACGATGAAGGCGAACTGAAATCATTTGAAATGGCACTTATGAACAAAACTATATTGCGTAAGTGTATGGATAAACTGTCGGATGTTCGAAATAACCATCAAATCGTGATACCTACGACAAACTTTTTGTCATGAATTACTACATACGCACAAAATTCGTATTGCCTATCCTCATATCGAAACAAGTAAAAGTAAAACTCCTTTTAATGACAAAAGCGATGGCTGATCTAGTTTATTGATACACGTGATGAAAAAATCAACGCTTTACCCTTCCATATGACTATATATATAAAGCTTATGAGGAGCTCAAAGTGTACCACACATCACTCCAGTGAAACCAACCAACCGTTCTCTTTTGATTTTGACTAAACATTTTTGCGAAAATGAAATTTTTGGTAAGTATGGTGACTGTGATTCTTGGATTTTGTTGGTCTACGTATAGTGTGAGAGTGAAAATGGTGTTGAATGATGAGTTTTCATATTAATACATTTTAAATTTTCGATGGATAAGGTGAATATGGTAAATTATTAATTTTTCATTATTATTGAAAAATATGTCATGAAATTGGCGGATTCTTGATGGAGATCCACAACTTATTCAAGTAACACTGATATTCACTGAACTGTTTACAAAACCGCAACACGTGTTTCGCTATATAATAGCTTCCTCAAGCTTTTACATACTATGAAAACGTTTTCCTAATATGCGGTTTTGTAAACTGCCTAGTGAAAATCTCACAATTAAGTGTAACTTGAATAAATCATTGAAAAGTGAAAAATGATTTTCTTCCAATTTTCGTCAGAATATTCTTTCATTTTGATTCACCTTATAGACAGTAGAAAAACTTTAATAAAGTTTTAACTGTTTTGTTCATACTAATAGTAATTTGAATCATTCCACCAAACCTCTGAGATGCAGTAGTTTCAGATAATCATCATTGGAAATATTTGAAATACCAGTGAGTTTATCTGTACGCCATTATTGGGGGTTCAATCATAAAATCAAGTTCTTTCCTGAGATATGTATATTATTATTTTTAGCTGTATGTTTATATGACATTCACAGTTTTAGTAATGATTTTCAGGATTCCTCAAATGGAGTTGAACTTCCCTTCTTTCATTTTTTATAAATCCCTATTATATCGTATTTGATTTATATATGAACAGTCACTTCTTAACTAGGTTGAGTCTCAATTGATTTGCTTCACAGTTTTTCTGAAAGTAAAGTTTTTTTGAAAAGTTAATAATAGTAGTATATCTGCAAGTCCTACGAATATACTTGAAGAAAATGAATTTAGAAAATTGTCCCTTGATTGAAGATTATTGTTTATGTCAATATATTTTGATGACCAACTTTCAACATTCAAGAATGTACTCTCGTATATATTGTTAATAATGGGTCAAAACTATTACAATGTACCCGACGTTTCGGCTCTGTATTAAAACATATTATTATAAATGAAAGTATATATCATATAAATGAACTACATTTCACGAGTTTTTTATAAGAGTTACCGTCGAAACATTTAATTTTGCATCGAAAGTTACTCTCAATTCTTTTGGCTTCCATAGGAAAATTATATTTCAAATAATTTCATATATTTGGTAATAATTTGTTTTCATAAATTGTTTGGCAGGGTATTTTTTGTCGTCCTGTTTGATGCATTACAATCTTGACAAGGAATTTTCTATACATGTATTGGATTGCAATAATTTTGAATTATTTGTAGTAATGGGAGTGTTTTCATTTTCTTCTAGTTCTTCTGGCAGATTCAGTATGTATGGAATTCATAATATTTTGGTGTGTTATTTTTCTGCCACAGACAGACAGATATTTCCCCCTTAAAGACGAGAATACATAATTTTTCTAATGGACCCACTAAATTAGTTGCAGTGCAAAGCAATTAACTGATAAAGTGTTATTGATTTCCAATATTAAATTCTTTAAAAGTATTTGACTATCAATGTTACGATTTTTTAATTTTCAACACTTGAATTATGGTTTGAAATCTGTCCAAAACACACAATGATTCCTTGAAGTAGACTGTAACTTTGTCAGATAATTCTGTTGAATATGCCTACAGAATATTGCAACCTAACATTTACTTTTCTCTTCTGTATGGAAAATTTGGAAACATTTCAATTCATTTTTTGAAATTTGAAGAAGATTTCTATGGTGGAGTTATGATCTGAATCTGTTCTATAAGGGAATCAAAACCAATCGATTTCCGATCACCTCGAGAGGGAAGGGATCACTATACATTCTCCAGGTCCAGACCAGTCCTATGTTACTAAAATAAAGTGTCAGATGGAGAAAGGGTAGTAGCATATCCCTTAAGAAAGCTGAAACATTCCCAAGGTTGTTTAAGATACATTATGGTTATTTATAGGATACTGGATACTGATATCCCAACCAAGAAAATTCACCTATCAGATACCGAGAGTTATTACTATGCAGTAGTACTCCTCAAAACAGTAGAACAATTCACATAAAGGCATAATGATTGCAGAGAAGTTGAACGCTTTACTAGCTATTATATTCTACTATAGTAACCATTTTTTTTTCAACAAGAAGTACCCCGCAATATCTGGAACCTGGGATCTGATTGCAATACAACACAATTTCAATTTGAGTGGATTTAGAGCTAAAACATTTGTCACTCTCACATATACACTTGTTGGACCTTCTCTATGAGATATTGTGTACATATATTTCAAAGAGCAAACATTTGTCAAATTTCAGGTTCTTATTGTTGCCACCTTGGCCATCGCTTCAGCCTCTGAAGAAAAGAAGGAAAAACGTGGAGTCCTTGGTCTTGGCTATGGAGGTCTAGGTTACAGTGACTTCGGACACGGACTAGCTTTGGGAGGACATGGACTAGCTTTGGGAGGACATGGACTAGCTTTAGGAGGACATGGACTAGCTTTGGGAGGACATGGACTAGCTTTGGGAGGACACGGACTGGATTATTCTTCCTATTCTGCACCCATAATCACCAAATCCTATGCCGCTCCAATCATCTCTACACCAATCGTAAAATCCTACTCCACCCCTATTTTGTCAGCCCCCATTATCAAGTCCTACGCAGCTCCAATTTCCTACTCTGCACCTCTCTTGACCAAATCTTACGCCGCCCCAGTATTGTCCGCCCCAATTTCCTACGGAAGCGGACTGGGTCTATCCTTAGGGTACGGTGGATATGGAAAACTCATTCACTAGGATGTTGGAAGTGATTTGTTTTTTATATTATTTGTGCTGTACATAATATTTTTGAATGTTGTCAGTTGATGAATAAAATATTGTATATTGTATCAGTATTTTCATTTCTACTGGAAAATATTCTCATTCATAACATTTTTCACAATCTATTTAAAACATAGTCAAAAAATCAAAACCGATATCATAGATTCTGAATCTAGAAGATTCAATAAACTACTAGATTCAGAAATGACTTGAGGAATGAAATATCAAGATAAGAAAATCAAAAAAGATATGAAGCTTTCACAAAAGTAGTACTGAAGATGGCTAAAATTATCTGTAGAGCTAGTAATGAGAGTAACAGAACGTAAAAACTGCTTGTTAGCAGAAACATAAAATAAAATCAAATATTTAATGGCTACTAGACACAGATTATCCACTTTATGTGTACAGTCTGTCAAAAATCTCAAACCCAAAAGTCCACCTTACATATCCAACAGAACAGACATTCACAACTTGAACATATGAAAAAACTGAATTCTATGGATTCCTGCGCAAAAGAGTTGTTCACGAGATCTTTCTGAAATTATATAAGGAACATCCATTTTATAGTCGCAGTAATCGTTATTGTGCACACTTTAAGTGTCGGCTTCATCAAAGGCCAAAAAAAACAAACATAGAAATGAACCGCCTGTCAGCTAGTCTACGTGGACTCTAGAATCGTATTGGATACTTGTTACTAACCGAGTTTTATAATTGGCTGAAGAGTCGTAAAATTTAATTTAAAATTATGTTTCAGTGACGAATAGAAATCGGTGAATGCGGGTATAGTTATCGTCCGTCACCTCATCAATTTTCAGTTTGGGAACTAATCGCGATTTGAGTGTTTGAATTCGATATTGGCGCAGTTATAATTACTTAAAATTTTTGTTATCTGTTCAAAATGTGGCGACATTGGACAAGTACTAATAGTACTAACGAGTGTGATAACAACACATACTTTTTACAGTGTAGTGATACCAGTAAATAAGATTCGGATGCATTTGAATATTGAAACACAGAGAGTATGTTTCAATGTATATTAAAATCTACATCTCAAGTTTGGTTTTGAAGAAAACAAACTTGAGATGTAGCAACATCAGATTTGACCGAAATTCCTTTCTCAACTGTACGTAAAATAGTCGAAAACAAACCTTATGAACGCAAGACGCGATGT